>JAPYYW010000188.1:0-76764 GCA_030522545.1 Cremastinae sp. A BG-2022a | reverse complement strand
GGCGAGTAGGGGTACTACGCGATGATCTTTCGGAAGAGGCGCTCGTACAATTACGATCAAACATCACTTACAGGTAAGTTCGTTTAATCGTTCAATTTTGAACTATCAATGATCGAGGGTCGATAGAAATCGTCAATGATTGTAAAAACTCTTTTATTCTCAGATACACGAGTCCAAAGTCTCAACTGATCATCACAGGATTATTGACGTTGGTCGAGGTTTTAATAAATGCTGCCTGGCTGATAAAAGTGCCACCGTCGATAGACCACGCCTTTCCGACTAGAGACACGAGATTGAGAATCTGTCAAGGGCTCGATGACAGATCGTACATGGTTGGGCTTGTGTATCCTTTTATACTAATAGGTCAGTAAATTACTTATGCATAGACCATACAATCTCAGTAAAAAGAACATTTTTGACATTTAATCCGTAAAACTCACTCTGCCTTTTGCGAAAAAGTTACTAATTTGTTTGTGTTTTAACTTAACAAATTGTAAAATTGTAAAAATAGCAACGCAATTTGTTATGAAATTAAATAAATATTAAATAAATATTTTACATTTCAAAATTAGTATATTTGGTTCAGTCCAATCAAAAATATACATCTCGATTTTTCTGACGTTCAAAGTAATTTGCGCGAATAAGTTAATGTAAAAAAGTTGTTGTAAATTGACTAAAGAATAACGTACTCTAAATTCAAGGTCATCCAAGGTCGGGTATACTTGCTACATGATTTAAAAATTTTTGAAACAATTTTATGTCAAATTTTTTAGAAAAACTAAACAAAGTTTCTTTGATGTTTTATAAAAATCTGTGCAAAATTTCAAGAAGTTTCACCATTTAGAAGTCAAATTGAAGGTTGAACATGGTAACATCAAACATTTATTTTTAACAATAAATATCTTGCCTTCTACGTGGCAAAACCTTTTAAAATTTGGACCACATATTCAGATTACATTCAAGAAGATTTGAGCAAATTTTAAAGAAAATAATTTGTCAAAATTTATTTTTTACGAGAACAACCTTAAAAGTTATTTATGTTCACCTCATTTAAAAATAAGCCAAGTATCGCAAAGTAAATAAGTAAATAAGCAAAGTATCGCTAATATCTCCTTAAGGTTGTTGTGGTGTGAAAATAAAATCGAAAAGTTGCTGCTCAATTATTCTCAGGTAAAAAGTGGTTTTCGAGTAAAAGTTTATTAAGAAAAGTTGTTGCAAATTGACTAAAGAACAACATACTCGAATTACAAGGTTGTCCAAGGTTAATAATGCTTATTATATGATTGAAAAAAATGTCGAAAAAAAATTTGATTGGATTTCTGTAAAACATTAAACAAACATTCTTCGATGTTGTACAAATTGGTACACACATGCACATTGCATCCAAGAACGTATATGCAAATTTTTATTCAAATCGTATTAAAAATATTCAACCCCACAGCAACCTTAACTGTACATTAATTTGTAAAATTGAAGAAAAAATTTTTTTCGGTTTCAGTAATTTGCACGATTTATGCGGTAAAGACGAGAAAATGTCCGGAGGGTTTCAATGAGACTCGTCACATAGCTTTCACGAATTATACGACATTGATACTCTGGTTGGCTTTCGTCCCTCTGTATCTCGTATCGACGAGCAACTCGATAAGGGTCGTGACACTGGCGCTCTCTCTCTCCCTCAGCGGGCTCGTCCAGCTCGGTTGCCTATTTTTTCCAAAAATCTACATAGTCCTCATAAAACCAGAAAAAAATACGAAGGAGCTCGTCATGGCCCAGAGAAGTTCCTCCTATCTCCCGACGCCCGCGACACCCGTCGTCGTGCTCAATGGTAATCCATTCTTGTTTCATGCTCCAGAAAACCGATCGTAGACATTATTTTTTCAATAAAAAAAAAAGAAAACAACAAATAGCCTTCAACTTAATTAGTTAAATTCATTGAATTCTTGTACATCTAAACATCTTTTTCGTTATCATAATTATTATTTATCATAACCTTATTGTTCTATAATTTTTTTACGTGCATTATTATTCGTGGCAATCATGCATTTTTTCGAAGATTTTTTTTTTAATTCAACTTTCTTGGACTATACTTTTCATGGATATTTTTTAAATAATATTTCAAAATTAGCGACAATAAATTACATGGTTATTTTTGTTTTAATTATATAGTAGATGTAACTATATGCAGAATGTTTGTATGTAATTATATTATTTTTGGGAATTATGCAGGCAAGCGACTTTTTCGAAAAGTGACCTCTGAATTTTTTTTATTGAACTTTTTTCGTAATTTACCCAAAAGTGATTTGAAAATTTTATGAAAATATCTTGATTTTTATTATCGCAATTATTGGAAATTGTCAATATTATACACTGTTTTCGCGGTCGCCATTGTTAAAAATAAGAAAATGCCAACACAATGATCTATGTATTATCGTTGAAAAATGTAGATATGCATGCAACGGAGGTAAAACAAAATAAATAAATAAATACATCAACATTCTCATGAGAGATTTTTTAAAACACACATTATATAAGTTTAAAGTAAAAGTAAAAAAATACACTCATCCTCATATTGTGATGAATGAAACAATGCATTAAAATATAATATAAATAATTAAACGAGTAAATAAAATTAATAAATGAACATAGATGGGATAAAAAACATTATTAACATTATTTAACAAATTTTTGTTTTTTTTGTGGCTAAAAAAGTATATATGTCGTATCAGTTTTTTCTCGAAAAAAAATCGCTACTTGCCGAAATTGCACTCTTGTCTGCATAATAATCCTGTTTCTATTTTTGTTGATATTATTAGATGTAGAGCATTGAAAATTATTTTTTGTACTTTTTGTGTGGTTCGTTAAATTTTGAATATTTTTAGTTTGCAGGCATTATTGATGATTTTTGCGAGATCCGTTTGGTTATTATTTTCTCGAATAGCGAAGATTCAATTTTTGATCGAATATCGAGATAAATTTTTGCATGTGTCACTTTGAAATAACTGTCTATCCAGGACTGTTCTTACTCTCCAACACCAGAGGCAGCGAATCGTCGGTCAGGTCCTCCGCAAAAGACAGCCCGACCCTCAATCTCTGTAAATATTTATTCTACTATTTTTCCAATCAAAAACAAGATAAATATTATCTACAATACCAGTAAGCTGCAGTTTTGTAAGAAACTAATTATTGTACGAAAAGAAAACAAATTTGTGACGAAACGTGTGAGAAAATGAGTTGGAAAATTTGGTGTGAATCACTTGAAAGAAAGAGGATAACATTTTTTCAAAATTTCGATATTTCTTTCACAGGCAACGTAAAATCGCTCAAAATCGATTCAGATCTTGGCTTGAGCGAGATTACTGTGGATAACGCGAGCGATGGCGAGATTAAATAATTTTTTCACTCGTTGACGACTCTTGAGGAAAAATTATTGTGTCTTCGAATAATTTGGTACTATAAAGATAAACATAATTAAAAATTAGAATAAAAATACCTTTATCGATGCTTTTTCGAATCATCGAAGTTTCGATGGTCCGAAGTCTCCATCATGGGTGACCAAAAAATTCTTCAGAGACTTACAGATAGATAAAGAAAAATACAAATATCTACATATCGCTACCATTAAGTATGGCATTTATCACAAATTTAGAGTGAAATTAAAAGAACTGCGAATTTACATTTAAAAAAAAAAGAATTAGTATGAAAAATCATCTTAACCAACCAAAATACATATCGAAAAAGTTAATAGAATTTCAAACAATTTATTGACACTGTTAATCCTAAAATGGGCTGTGCACCTGAAAAAATCATCTTGACATTTCCGATAAAAAATTTCAATTTAACATTTCAATGTCACCCAAATACTGTTCGTAATTAATTTCTCGATTGGACCAACTGGTTTACAGAATTTTTAAAGTGTATAGTGAATATTTGTGCATCGATTTTTTATTCATTAAAAAATATTTTTTTGTACGTAGAGTAAACTTGTTCATAAGTCCAATATTTTAGTCGGTAATCTCGTAGAATTTTATCCGGTAATTGTTTCAAATATTATGCAGAAAGTGGAGAGTGGTAAATATTTGTAAATAAAAAATTGGAATAATAAATTATTGCAGACAATTTACTGTGTAATTTTCATTTCTGTAGGCTGAAATAAAAAAATGTAAGCTAACAATAGCCCTAAAGAATTTTTCATGCATTGTAAGAATGGAAAATTTGTATCGATCGTTTAAATTATCATACAATTTTAGTCTGTATCATAAAAAATTTTATTTTCGAAAAAACTTCTGTTCCAAATACACATGTCAATATACATATATTTGTACATGAAAACGTTGTTCAGCTTGAAAAAGTTTCCGGCTCCGGAGCCTAGAAATCACAAATACAAAATCGTTCGTGCTCACAGCTCGAAAGTTTTGCTACAAAATACAATTTTCAGCGCAAAATAACATTCAAGGACAAGCCACTCATTCTCGAGTTTCTACTCGAAATCCTTTTCAAATATTCTTGTTACAAAATTTTAAAAAATGGCTCGACAATTTCGGTATCTTTATACCGCCAATACAAGGCATGTCAATCGTTTATGAACCTTTAGAACATTCTTGACAATTTTATTCAAAGAAAAAGGCACTTTGGTTATACCCCAATCCGGTAAGAAAATATTTAAGTAAGATCAAATATTTATCATTTTTTTACACGTACTTAAATTTCTATATTCCTGTAGTTCACAAATCTGAAACTTTTCGGCCACAGTTTTGTGATGTGACGTAGTGAATTGGAAAAGTAAAACGCTCTAATAAAATAAAATCAATGCAAGTAAAATTTTACAAATTGTTTTCTCAATTCAATTGTTTTCATTAATTTTTCTTCACAAGGCACTACAACACTTATAATTTTTTTTCCTAAAACGATTTATTGTGATGCACACGATTTTTGATCAAAATTTATAATTTTGCAAAGTTATCTCATGAAATTTCAAACAACGTAAGTAATAAATCTTAATTTTCTAAAAGTTTGATTACTTATTTGATAAAAATGTTACTAAACTTAATTACCAATTATAATGTACGTTTTACAGTAATGTGCAATTTTATAATCAATTAACACATGATACGATACGTTTATTGCTTGAACACGTTTCAAAAGTAACTATAAATAATTCTAAGGTTCTAAAATGTGTTTTTAACAAAGGGTTTTAAAAAATTATTTATCGAAACGAGAGAGATTCGAATTCCACTTAAAAGTTTTCGAATTTTTGAATTCGAAAGCCTCATTCGCATTTACCTTTTATATTTTTATAAAATATAAAATGTTAAATGAAACTTAATGCTCGTTAATGTTTAAAAAAATGTTTGTGAGTTTGTGAGAAAATGAATGAATAGTGAATTATTGATTAAAATGAGCGAGATTCGAGTGCTAATATCAATACAAATTTTACTTGACGATTCAGTTATTTTCTATTTTTCTTTAGTGTTGCTTTTTAGTAGAAATTAGCGTGAAATTTTTTAAAGGGTAAAGAGTGTTTTCCCTCAATTTACTTAAAGTTAACAGCTGCCTATGGGCAATTAATATCCTGCGGATTCTGGAAGACAATCCACGAGTCGTCGTGGTCTTGCGTTTAAATTTACATTTTTACTACCTATTTTTCACAAAATGCTCTCTTTAAACAACTACATTTAAATATATTTTATTTTATCCTACACCTTATTTTTTTAATTTATCGTAACTATACTTATTTATTAATACTTATACTTATTTATTAATACTTATACTTAATACTAATTTTTAAATTAAATTGAATTAAATTAGAACTAAGACTGGTCACAGTACAATTTTTCTTTACTTTTAGAATTAAAAAGAACATCAGCGACGCGAGATTCACGATTTTGAGCAAATCATGTTAATTCTCATTGCGTTTATTCTTGAGCCAGGATTTTTGAAATTTCGTAATACTTTCGCCTCGAGGCTTTATAAATTGAAGAAAAATTTTTGAGCTTTGTTCTCATTGAGCTGCGAAAATTGTGACGAATTATTGCGACGTACAACGCCACGATTCGACAAGTTGAGCACATTTTCGTAAATCTCGCGTGAAGCTTTTCGAGTTTAATGTTCAACTGTATTTCGTGAAAAACAACTCACAATATTCGAATTTCAAAAACAATTTTTTATAGCCAATAACAATGGAAAAAGTTGACTATTTTTATTCAAAATAAAATTCATATTAATTAATTAAACATTTCGATATAAATAAATGCATTTTTTTGGAATACTGTGACCAATCTATACAAAAGATCGATTCGTCGAATCGATGCTTTTGCTCGTTAAGGCCTTTCATGGACGGAATGGCTGATAGGGTATATTAGTTTAAAAATTTTTTTAAAGTTACTCAAAGTTCCATTCACTCGCTGTACACGTCAAAAAACATTCAAAAAAAACAAACACGATAAAACGAAATTAATAATAATAATAATAAAAATAATTACAATGATAATAACAATAATAATGATAAAAATAATGGTGATGTGAATTTGTGGTGAAAGACGGGGTCGATCGTGAAACTTTAACGTCAACGACGAAATAACAATAACGATTGATCGAGAACGACAGTTGCTTGAGAAAGAGAAGAAAATTCATGATATTTGCAATGTTGGAATTAAACGAAAAGCCATTTAAGGTAGTAGTCGCGTGAAATCGTTTGAGACAGAATTTCTTTAAAATTTGCACAAATCTTCTCGATGTCATGTCGAAATGTATGACAAATTTTATGAAGCTTCACCATCTAGTAAACGAGATATTAATTGTTGAAAGTCGTTGCATTTTTTGATCTCCCATAAGAGCTCATGTTAAAAGTGGCAATTTTTTGAAATAAATATCTCGATAACCACATGGTGAAGCCTCTTTAAATTTAGCACACATGTTAATACGATGTCAAAGAAGATAAGTAGAAATTTTGAAAAAATTCTGTCTCAAAAAAATTCAAGTGATGATTCAACATTTAGTTAACAAGTACAGCCAAATTTCTTTACGTTCTTTGTGTTCAAACACAGCAGTTTTAATGTCGATGATTAAAATAGCAGCAACTGCGGAGACGATGAAAACTAAACTAGATAAATTGATTTTAAGTCGCACAGCCGCACGGTTCATTTTTGCATGAAACACGGTCATACACTATACCTAAAGCACTTATAATATTAATAGTGATAACGATGAAGAAAATAATTAAAAGTTACGGTTAGGCATGGAAAAAATTGATGAGAAAAATCGACTTCTTTCAATTTTTCATCGTGAATAATAAAATAATGAAATTATACAATTAAGTGAAGATCGTTTAAACAATAATCGAGCAGCGTTTTTAACGCTCTGCTGATTTTTTAACGATTCAAAGCGCTTGATTAGGAATAATTATTAGAACGGTAATTAAGGGGTTAGAGTACCGGCAGGACCGCTTGGAAGGAATTCTTCCCCGAATAAATTTTGTCACCGCGATGATTTTACGCACCTCTGTCGAATTTGGTACATCGAAATAAAACGAATAAAATTTTCTCTCTATTTTCCGTATTTTTTTTCGAAATATAAAAAAAAAAAATTAATAACATTTAATACTGAAAAAACGTCATTTTCACTGAGAAAAATGGTAGCTCTTGCTGTAACGTGACAACTATACTGATTATTTTATTTTACAAGTAGATAAACTATATTTTGCTATGTAATACCATTTCCTAAACCTCTTCTCATTTCACATATATTCGTCAGCACTTAAAATAATATTTAGTTATACAACTAAACAAAATGTAGTTATATAACTAAATATATTTAATTGAATAAAATAAACGATATCAGTACAGTTGTCAGCTTGTGATGAAAATAAAAAATAAATATATCGTTGAGGAATTTAAATAAGAAAAAAGAAAAATTGAGAAATGCGAGAGAGAAAATGATCTTCGTGGCTTTTCAACGGAGCAAAATTTAATGTCGATTTTTCCAGTTGTTTGTTTTTCCGCTGATGAGGAAGGACGGATTTTCGTTAGAAAGAACTTTCCCGCTTTGTCCGCGGTTGTGCGGTCTCCGGGCTCGGCGTCATCGCCGGGTTGTCGTAAGCGTAATCGAGCGTCTTGTCCTCGGTCGGGCAGCGTCGCGAGAGCGGCGTGCTCGTCGTGTTCATCGTCGAATTCCCGTTCGTACTCTCGTAAGGCGTAACGCTACCGCTTATCGTTGGCATCGTCACCTTTATTACATTCTGCTTCGCTGGGGCGACTTCCACTTCGGCCCGAACTTTGTTGCCGTTGCTCGTACTCTAAACCATGACGAAAAAAAAACAAAAAAAAATAAACAAATAAACCTCGATTAAAAATTTTTCGAATTCAGTTATATTTCTTCTCATTGCTCATCATTTTTATACAGTATATTATTTTTTGTTTACTTATTGATTTGAATTTAAATTTTGATTATGATCAAACCATCTTTTCATTGCAAAAAAGTGCATTGAAGAAATTAATAATTAATTTTGTAATTTTACAGAAAAAGGGATAAAAGTGAGAGTAGGGGGAAAAAGTTGAGGTTCTTAAACATGATTTCAAAAAGAATGGATGGCAGTTCTCTCTTCATAAAAAGTCTACATTAAAAAAATGCATTTTCTCAATACATAATTTTTTTGTACGTTAACTTTAAAGAGGTTCTTACTCTATATGGCAAAAAAAATAAACAAATAAACCTCGATTACAAATTTTTAGAAAATTAAAAGAAAAATATATTTGTTACATAATAGTGATTTTCAGCAATAAATGTCTCGACTTTTACACGGTGAAGCTTCTAAAATTTTAACGTGTAACTTTTAAGATGGTAAAACATGAAATTTGACTAAAGTTTTGTCATGTCATATTTTTGAAATTTGTGTAGATATTCTGTTTCATCAGATTTTCACGTTATCGACTTTTTCCTCAATTTCATTAATGAAAAATCGTGAGTCAATAATAATGCGTTGTGAGTGAGTAAAATTCATATCTTTACTAATTTTCCTCACCTTTGCCCATTTTTTTCCAAAAACTTTCTCAAAGGCGCCTCGAATTTTCTTCACCTTGACGAACCTTGTTGAAAGCGCGCCGAGAGCCAGAAAGATTGAAATAATCGTCAGAGCGAGCGATATCTTCAGCAAAGTCCAAAGTTTGTTTATCTCGTCTGTGACGAATATCGAAAACAAACAAAAAATAATAATACTAATTAATAAGCGTAAACAAACCTTTGCAAAAAAAATATTTTCGAAAAATGAACAATAAAAATAATGTATAATATAATTAATGCATCCTCATTATACGTTATAATTTAAAAAATACCCATAGAAGAATTTTAAAAAAATTTATGAACTATTTAAAAAAATAGGTGTAAAAAGATTTATCGCGATTAAAAAAAAAAGTTTACAAACCATGCCGTTATTTTGAGCAAAAGAAATTACGTATCTATTTATTTCGAGAGATAAAAGAAATCGTAATTTGGGAGAATATACCCGATGTACAAAAGAAACTTTTTGCTCGTCGCGAATTATTCGAGCGTTCGCGTGTTTTAAAATTAATGGTTCACATATTTTAACGCGAGAGAGGCGGTCTGGCGAGGTCTTTTTATTACTTTCTCTTTTTTTGGGGACAAGTTGGAAGTAAATCATCGTCGAAGACAGTTACACACCCGCGCTCCGGGCTTGTTTCGAACATCGAAACCTCCTCTTCAACTCATCGCGGAATATAAATTATTTATTTGTCTTCTTTTTATTACTGTTACTCGTTCTACGGCCGGGCAGTCAAAAGAAGCATAAAATCGCGATGCGGAGACTCTTCTGTTGATCTTCTTTCCGATAAATATGTACGAGTTCTTTTACGTCGGTGCCGCGCAAAATTACTATCCTTTTCCATCAATTATTCGAAAATGAATTTTTAGCAAAAAAATTTAGTTAGTAACTGTGATTGATAAATTATTTTAATTCATTTTTATTTACACGTTCATTATTGTTTAATCATTATTTCATGATTTTGGATTAAAATAAATTATTCGTGAAGGTTATTTGATAATTTAGGCATTTTTCATCATTTTCATCATTAATCAATGAAAAATGTATTTTTTGTATACGGATGCTTGATGAACCCATTTTTAACATTTCATCAATATTTTCAGTATTATTTTTTTAATGAAAAATGTTTAAGATCAAACTTTTCTTCATAAGTTTTACATTTAATGCACGAGTTGATGCGAGAATACAATATTTATTTTTATTTTCAAAAAGTAATTTTTTTGCATAAAAGTGATTCTTTACAAAAACGTATTATTATATTAATTATACATTGTAAAAACTATAGAACAGAGAAAAAAATGCATCTAAAGATTTATTTTAATATTTTGTAATTATAGTAAATACATTAAAAATTATAAAAATCAAGTATTCAACTTGATTTGGAAGACTTTTAGTTCTTTTAGAAGTTTCAATTTTAGACAATGAATATCTTGATACCTGCTCGGTGAAGCTTTCGTAAATTTTAAATTAAATTTTAAGCATATTTTAATATGATGTTTAAGAGGAATTTTCAAGAGATTAGATTTAATATAGTTTCACTCGATGATTTTTGCTTCTACCTTGCATGCAATGCACGTGAGTGAAGATACGTTCGAGTTATCACTGAGCCAGGCTTAATTTTTTTTCTCAATAAACTCACCTCTAAGATTTCCATCGAGGCCCAGATCTGTCCGAAGAACGTATCGCTGGTCGTGCAAGTATTCTGCAATGAAAGGCACGAAAAAAAATTAAATAACTTTTGCTATATACTCAATTAAAAATCGATTTTAAAGCCTTTCAAAATTTTTAAATTTCAAGAGAACTCCTCACCATCGGGAAAAATCATGTGCGCAGGAAAACCAAAAGAATATATTTTTACGTTTTTTTTTCAAACGTTACATCAGGCTTAAGAATATATTCAGTGTCGAATACAAATATTGAATAACGTCAAAGTAAAGATTGAAATTCAAACGAAGTAAAAAAAAAAGTTTTCGAGTAATTTGTAAAATAAAAAGAAATATGTGTGTGAATAACTGTTAAAAATAAAAACGAAAGCAATTTAATTCGATGTTCACTAAGGGGTCAATTGCGTTTATTTGCAAACAAATGAAGACTCGCGGATGAGGAAGAATGGAAAATACAATGCGAGAACGAGAAAAAAAAAAGAAAGACTGAACTCATGTTCGTGTGTACGGCGCAGGCGTATTGAGGATTGGTGCCTTTTGCGTACTAATGTAATGTCGTCGACACGAGTACGTTGTGATAGCAACCTCGGTACAAACAATGAGACCGACGGATTCTCCCTCCGGTCTACAGTACACGCTCGACGTACCATGTCAAGTTTCCTGCAGAGGCTAACTCTACCACGATGCCCAAACTAAATCCACTCCAAACGCACTTTCCCATTAAGGATGTACAGGCCAAAAAATCCCAGCAATAAAAAGCCAATTCTTATTGACGTTCGATTCGTAAAATTTGGAAAAAGTTTTGCTAATTTTTCGTGCCTCGGTTCGACTATCAATTGAATTTGAACAATATTACAATCCAAACATTTTTTATCTTTAAGGTAGTCGCTGCAGACTAGTCTCAAACGTCATTTGCAATTGAATAACGTAATTTACGAAAAAGTATAAAGATCATATTTTTTTAAAAAATAGAAACAAATAAGGAAATTTATGTATTATCAACAAAAATTGAAATTTTTATTTATTACCAGTAATTATAGCATCAAAAACTAATTATCAATGGTTTGAGTAGTACTCGAGGTTATTAATCTCAAAATTTCAAAATGTCACGTAATCGAAAAAGTATACGTTACTTTCCAAGTTAAAAAAAAGGAATTTGCAAAAAATTTTTTTTAGTTAACCAAGATAGGAAGATGTGTACTCTTATCGAACAAAATAGATAAAGAAAACTTGAATATGTACAGAAAATATGAGTGTAAATTCCACAATTTACACTCATATTTTCATATATTCAAACGTTCCCACGAACGTTTGAATTCGGCGGTTGTACGCGACAGTTTAAATATGATGAAATGCCAAGATGTCTGCTAAATATTCGAGCAAATGCTCACGTTTAACAACGATTTTCTTAAAAAAATAGGTCGATAACCTCACTTTTCTTCAATATGATATAAGATTCGTAGGAATGAACTTTATTTAAGTTCTATTTTTCGCAAAAATCTTACGATTCACTATAAATAGATTCGATGATGTTGAAGTAAGAGAAAGTAAGAATTATCGTATCATTGTTATGCTTTGATCACGAAAATGAGCGATTATTAATAATTAATTTCTCGGTAACCTAGTCGATGACCTTCACTGAAAATTTGCAGGAAGATTATCATATTTATAAGTACTAAAGCCTCAAATTTTTTTCAAATAAATCTGACGAATTATTTAAAACGATACAACTACCTTAAATAATTAAATAAGAAAAGCTGCAGTGAATCGTTTTAAAATAACTCTCTACAAGAAATGTAGACTAGTAAAAAATATATTAAAAATATATTTAAAATTCATATTTAGGGTAAATATTTTCCTGAATTTTTTATAAGAAGCAATAATAAATTTTAGCTATTATGGTGTTTGACAAAGCTTAGAAAATTCATTGAAACGATTTTTAATTTGGCACGAAATTTTTTCATGTACTTGGAAACAAACGGTACTAAAAATTTATTCAAACCTCACCACTTTCCAAGCCTTACATATTTAACACACTCACATCGATATCAAATGATATATTTAAGTATCACTTTTAAACAAACAAATAAATTTCAAATTATCATTATACAAAATACATAGTATAAATAAATACACCATTTTTTAAGTATTTTTATCAATTTTTATCGAAAAATTATATTTTACACTATTATTGGTGTTTGAATACTGTATGATGTCAAAGTTTATAAAATTGTCAAAACATCTTTAACATTGTGTAATTATTGAAATTGGAATAGAGATTGCGAGAAATTGGTTCTATCCGCTTCGAGTGAAATGGACTGTGCAAAAATGGATGTATGGACGTATATTATCGGTCGATCTAACTATATCAAAGTGGAGGAAGAGCGTGCAAGGAAAGGGCCGAGTTGAGCCATTTCTATGAGGTCGAGCCGATCGATTTGTAGGAAATGTATGCAACATTCGTAAGAGTATTCTCGTGCATGGATCTGCGTGGTACCAGATTTACTTCAAAAATTCTTCAAAATTAAACAAACTTTAATACCTTATTTATTTAAAAAAATCTAGAGTATAGATAATATATCTATCGTTAAGATACGAAAAATGAGCAACTCATTGACAACAATGTGAAGTCAATGAGTTGAATATTTTTTTATCGATTTTAAGGGCCTATTCGATCGAAAATTTTCCGTAGATAACGAAAATGTTAATTATTCGTGGCGCAATTCAAGAATTCATAGAGAAAAATCGAAAAATCGACTTTTTGATCTGTTTTTTAAATTTTTGAATATGAATTTTCGATATAAAAAAAAAATTTCCTTTGGTTTTTTTTAGTTTTTTGAAATTCCAAGAACTTCATGCACTAGTATAGTGTACATATTAAAATTTCATAACATATTAAAATTTAACTTAATTTGATTGAAATGAAATACGAGCGTGGGATTTGTCCGAAAATTCACTCAAAATTGAGTGTTTCACATCACCTTAAGTCCAGCCCTGAATTATACATATTTAGTTTCATGATATAAAGATACTTAAAAACAACTTTCAATATTTTCAACTTTTAATCATTTACACGATTAAATATTGAAATTTTGAAGTATTTTACAAAAGTGCCTATTGATTTGCTTGACAAAAGTATATCATATATAAAACATATTCTTCTGAAGTTTTCAGATATTATTTTCCAGCGAATATTCAAGTATTGCAAAAGTTACGTTAAAATCTGTCGGTTGCGAGTGCAAGGTGTGACGAAGAACTCTGCTCATCAGGGTTCTTCTCTCTCAAGAAGCTTTCCAAAGCTGTGCTCAAAAATTTCTCATGTGCTCTGGAGCACAGTTCAACAGAATCGTATTCGCTTATCATCACTCGAGAAATGTTTCCAATTCATCCTCAAATCTTATCTCGCCAAAGATTTTAATGAAGAAACTTCGGGTGCGAGGTCTTGAGAATGTAGCTCACGAATTTGCATAAGAATTTATATATACGTGTATACGCAACAGCGATGAGGAAAATGGGGTTTCGTTCTGAGTAACTATCTCGCCACGTTTCCACGTTAACGAGCTCCAAAAGTTGCGCCCTGGCGTCGTGTCTACCTGCCGCGCTGTCGCAACTTTCCGAAGCGACCCGACTTAATTAACGACTCCAAAGCGATTCCCATCCCCGCTCGGCTGTTTGAACAGTTGCCGAGAACAATTCTTTCTTACGCAGGAATATCTGGCCGGCCGTATATGGAAACGGAATCAAACGTCAAAGCGCGAGAAATGTCAAAAAAAAATTCCTATCCGAAGAACGTTCGGTTTATTTTTGTATTTTTTTTTTCCTCCGAGAATGAGTGCCGGCGAACTCTGTTTGTGTTTGACGAGTGTGTCAGAAAAAACAGTAAAAAGGTGTGTTTGACGAATGGCTTTGAAGAACGAGCTTGAAACGTGTATATGTACGTAATTCAGAATCGAAGAAAAATTGAAGAATATTTCTTTAGACTGCCAGCTATGTTGAGGCCATTTTATATAATTTTAAGTTCAATGGACGATAATTTTTTCATCGTATGAAAAATGAGCAAATAAAATGAATTTTTTAATGAAAGGCTCTATGGACGATTTTTTTTTCGTGGATACAAATGAATAATATATCTATAATTTTTTTTAATATTAAGTGATAGTAACAATTTTTTAAAAGTATTTTTGCATATAAATTCTTTTTTATTTATAACAAAAAAAACAATCATTATAAGACATATGTTTCACATGTGTATTAAGCTGGTCTCCAAAAATTAATCATTCTCTTGTAAGAACCTCGAAAAAAGCGAATTTCGACCAAATTTCAATTTTTGAATATTCACAATATTCTTCAGAATATTAAATTTTCTACAAAAACATACAAGGAACATTTGCGTACGTCACATCGTACCTTAAATCTTTCTGGTACCCCAGTTTTTTGCTTTTTTAGTACAATAAAACAGATGAGATAATTTCGTGAAAAAAATAAATGAGAGAATTGAAAAGAAGTGGAAAAAGCTAGGCACTCGACTCATCAAGCTGAATGAAGGCGAATATATAGAGATGGCTTCGAGGATCGACTTTGCACCTGACGGGGTCCTGGAACGATACTCTTCCACCTCCATTAACCCCAGGTAGAGAGTAGGGGGAGGAAGGGGGGGGGGGTGGACGAACGAAGGAAGAATATATTACGAGAGAAATAAAAAGGAGAAAGAAGGGAGAGAGAAAGAAATAACGAAAGATGAGAGAAATGAAGGAAAAGAGGGGTGTGGGGGGAGGGGGGGGATCGATGAGTCATCGTCTCGTAACTTCTTCGTTCGTTCCTCGTCGCTTTTTTTCTCTCTTTTTATCGCCCTCCAGCGCACCTGAGAGCTCGATGGCCTCGTGGCATGCACCTTCCCCCTTCGCTCGCTATATCCTCACACAGTTATTTGCTCAAACGATTTTTCCGAGTCGCCTCCCGTTCTGTTTGCACGAGGAATCGAAGATTCCTCTCGCCAGGAGTCTCAGCTTCAGTTATACCCAGATTTTTATATTTCTTTTCTTTTTCAAGAATCCCTATCTTTTTTTTCTATCTTTTAATTCCCAACGATTCTGCAAAAAGTTGATTTTTTTGACAATTGGATGCCCGAATTTGTAGTTTTTAACTTTTTTTAAACTTTTTTATTTTTCATTCAATTTCTAATCTATTTAATTTTCAAATAAGCATAAACAGTCGAAATTATTGAGTTCGGAATTATCTATAAAAATCATTTATTAAGAAATATCAATATGCGGAAAAATTTAATTTTTTTTAGAAGACAATGATATTGTATGGATGTATTTGCATATTTTTTATGTCACGGTATTAAAAAAAAATTAAAAAATCTTTTTTACAGGTTAACATATAAGAAATTCTTGTTTTGAATAACTTTTATCGCACGATAAAATTTCATAAAAATTATAAAATAATATTCAATATTTCCCCTTTGGTTGCAAATTTAGACGTCATAAAGCTAAAAAACACAAAAAAATTTTATTTAACGTTACTCTCGTAAAACATTAACCAATCTTACAAAAATTAAAAAATAATATTATAATTTAATTTTTTGGTAGTATCGCGTCTTTGTATCGAGGTGCAACTTGACATAATGTTCTCTTGGTTCCATTGAAACTTTCGACTCAACGCTTTTATTCTTCTTTTTTTTTACATATATAAGAAACACAAAGGCGTAGGGAGACTATTAGACTCGAAATCCGGTGAAACGATGTTTTTTTTATTCATCATCTTTTTATTCGAAGAGAGGTTTTGTCCCGGTCCCGTAACCGCGAGTACAAAAGGAACGCCGGAGAAAAAAGTTCGTCTCGAGTTTCTCAAGTCTGTGGCTTTACCACGGACTTCGTAGCTATATTGAATTACTCTCCATCCTCTTCCTCGTCTTAACCAAAAGTTACACTAACCCGGAAGAGTTAGTCTTATTAAAAATAAAACTTTCAGTAATGAATTAAATGTCTTTCTTTTTAAATAAAAATTATAAAAAATTATAAAAAAATTATAAAAAAATTATAAAAAATTATAAATTATAAAATAAATATAATTATAAAATTATAAAAAATGTGTGCAAAAAATTGTAAGAAATAAATTGAACATATAAACTTTATCTTTGTGTAAAAAATATTTAAACAAAAAAACTTGCTTCAAATTCACATCGTGACTATTGTCCGATATTTTAGTGATTCAAAATTCATTTTATGTGTTAATTTTAGATAATATTTTTAGTAAATAAATACTTGAACATTTGAATATGTGGAATGTCCCAATAGTTGAACAGGAAATCGACCCCGTCTCTAGGTTGAGCAAGTTTGTTCCAATAAATTAACGCTATGAAAAATAAACTTCGTTATGTATATAAAAAATAATTCATATGATTTTATTGATAAAAAATAATTCTAATATTAAAAATACTATAGCAAAAATTTTGCAACTATTGGGACATGTCTATTCGGATGGTTACCTTATTTTTAAAAATAATTGCTTCTAATCTTACAATTGCGTGAAGGAAAAAAAATGGATTTTTTATCTATCCACTTAACTATCTATGTTTAGGCATCGCGTAACCAAAGTGCTTTTGATAAAATAAATTTTCCTTATTTTAAAGAATCTCTCATGATCGTTATCAAAGGTAAGATGAATGTTGGAAAAAAACTAGACATAGGAATATTCATTAAAACCATGCAAACATTTGATTTTAATTTTTTTTTGATGGGCTGATGAGTAATGTAAAGCAAATGAAACGATAGTAATAACCATGATGGGCTGATGAGTAATGTAAAGCAAATGAAACGATAGTAATAATCATGCATTATTTCATTCCATGTATTCAGTCAAAAAAACGTTTGTTTTTTTATGGATTTTATATTATTAGCAAAGTATCTATCTTACTGATATATAATAAATAAGAAGTTTCTTATTTTTGTTTGTTGGTTTGTTCATATAAATGAAATATTTTTATGGGAATTGACTTTTTCCTCTCAAAAATATTTTTGTTTCCATATAAGTTATGTAAATATTTTTATCAAAATCAATATAAAATCAATATTACAAAATCCTGTGGTTTTTTTCTGGTAAAAATGTTCTTTAAGTATATATAACAGTAAGAACACTACTTCATTAACAAATATATAGAATTTGTTTTTCTTATAATTATAAAAAATACACATATTTCATACATTATACAATAATTCAAAAATATATACACTTACTCGTAAGCCATTATATTATGCTAGTAGTGATCAAGTGACAACAATTGGGGATATAGTTCGGTTTTCGATTTTTTTTGTTAATTTTTTAAATTCTCATTCTGCCAAAATTATTTAATTATCTTAAGTCAAACATGAATATTTTTCACCAATGAAATCCATCGATTATTACTTATTAAGTTGGCTGAAGCTCAATTTAGTCGATTCGACTTAAATTTTTGTTAGTGTCAATTTCGAGATTTAATTGTGAGAAAACTTAAGTTGATTGATTGTGACTGGTCTCAAGTTTTCAGGTATCAAATAATCGGAATCCCGACATTTCCTGGAGAAGCGTTTGGAACTTGGAAACTTTGTTTAACCATTAGTTGGCCTCGTCTTCGTATCTGTGTGCGACAAGCTCGAAGACTCGGAGCTTTTGAAAATTTTCGCACGTGACAGAATCGTAAGGGGAAGGAAAACAGTGAGCTGCGAACTTTCGTACCAACTGCCATCGTAACAAGACAATTTAGTTTCGACGTTGCGTGTATGTACAAAAGGTGGTCCCGGTTAAAATCATGATACCGAAATCTCCTCTAATATCCGTGTACACAAGACCCGCTTGCACAAACGATTATATCCCAGGATTTCGTCTCGAATAAAAACATTTCCTCGAACCTTTTCCTTCTAAACAATTATTTTCTCGTTCTGAAGTTATTTTTATATTTTTAATCATTCATTATTTTCAATAAAAGTGCGTGAGAAAAATCTGGTTCGTCATTCACTAGCTCAAATTTTTATCGATTTTTTTCTGTTTTGATAGATAATTTTTTCACTTTTACATTATTTGATATTGTTTTGAACTATAATTTTTTTAACTTTGAAATTGTTTTTCAATCAAATATAAAATAATTATACATATAGCAAATACATGCATTTTTTGTAAGAGACAATACGTTGAACTTTTGCATGATTATCGAAAATCTGATAATTCTCAAACGCTTTTGTGAATCAATGTCGGTTTTGTCAAATAAAAGGATTATTTTATGTTTTGATAAGTAATTTTTCCTTTTCGAACTATTTGAAATTGTTTCAAATTCTGATTTTTCCCGATTAAAATTGTTCTTTAATGAAACGCATAAAACCAATCATATAGTAAATAGGGGAGAGGGGGCAAAATGGGCCTCTTGAGGAAAAAATGTTTGAAATCTCAATTTTTTACACTCGTTTCACTTTTTTTTAATTTGCTGTGTCGACTATAAATAAAAAATTGAAAAATATGGGACAAAATGAGCCCGTACCTCAAAATAAATTGTATAATGTGAGTTTTTTTACTCGTATTATATTTTTCAGTTTTTTTTGCCATGTATTTAGTATAAGAATGCAATAACAGTTAATTTAAAAAAATTCGGAGCAAAATGGACCTTTTAGAAACTTGAATCAAATTTTCTTGTTACTGTTCAATAACTAATTGGTGAATTTGAGAAAAATTTATTTTCGTGCTAAAATATCATACAATATTCAAAATGGTCTGCCAAACGCTTTTAAATCGTTCTTTGCATTGAATACTGGGGAATAATTATGGAAAATAATGCTGTTGAACTCGTGAACTAGTTTACTCCTTTTATTTTCTTTACCATTATTCCTTAATCATTTCTACTTGAAAAAAATTTTAGAAGCCAATTTTGCTCGAAAAAATATTTGTAGGTTTTTAAAAATCTAAAGGACCCATATTTTAACCCCAAACACTTTGCACATTAAAAATTTGTAGGAGCCCATTTCGCCCTCAAATATTTTAAGGTTTTGGAAATTTCAGGGGTCCCATTTTGTCTCCCTCTCCTCTACATACATTTTTCATAAGAGACAATGAGTTGAACTTCTGCATGATTATTAAAAACCTGATAATGTCAAACCATTTGATGTATAATTTTCAGTTTTATCATATAAAACATATATGGTATATGAAAATATTTGAATCATGTTAAAAATCAAGCTTATACTTAATTACCATTTTTTTAAACCACTTCAAATGACCAATATATAAAAATTCATAGATTTCGTGATTTACATTTCATAAATGTAATATTTTTTATCAATAAATATTTCAACTTTTGTATATACGATATGAAACCTTGTAAAATTTGAAACACACGTCAAAGAAAGTTTATGCAAATTTTAAACAAAGTTTATGAACGCAGTTTTTACTCGACGTTAAAAAATGAATGAATAAATGAATGAATGAATGAATGAGAAAAGAAGAGTAAATTTTACCTTGACAATTCTTGACGCACAACTCGGGTTCGTAGTTGCGAGTGGACGGATCGCAAACGTCGGAGCATGGTCTGCAGTGGGTGTCGTAAGGACTGCAGTACTCGGTAGTCTTGCACAATTTTTGACCGCACTTGGTTCCGCCGGGATTCAGAGTCGCGTCTGCTATCGTCGCGAGAAATAATCCCAAGAGGAGCAAAATCCTCGTCATCGTTGCGAGAAACTCTCTTCCTCATTGGTGCTAAAAAAGTTAATCGAGAGACGAGACTGTCTCTCGTCGATTATTCGCTGAACCTGATTTTTTCTTTAACTGTAGCCAAAAGGAATGTTTCTGGGTGGTCTCATTGCGCAGAAATCTGCAATAAAAAAAAACAATTTTCATTACAAATCACTCATAAAAGTGCCCAACCAATATTATACTCATTTTTATTTTTTCTGTCTATTTCTGTATTATGTAATTAGAAAGAGGTGAGTAAATTTTGTCATTTTATCATTTATAACACAATTCAATAAAAAAGAGGAACATGTCGTAAATTTATGACAAATTGTATTGTAATAAAACTATATTAAAAAATAGTAAAAAAAATCATTTTATTTTCATTTAATTTATCGATAGTATCATATAAATTTATTTTGTCTTTTTTTTAAAGAATTTATAAAAGTATTAGTTATGAAGCAATTAATAAAAAGAAACAAGTTTTATAATTTTTATATGATATTTTAAAAATCATTCGAAAGATTGACAAAATAATTGTTTGCTTCTCTTCTTTGCCTTTACTGTCATACTCGGCTTTTATTAGAAAAACGAAATCGATATTTTTTAAATATGAATTCGATGAAATAAATTTTGCGGAATAATTAAGGTCAACTCTGACACGATGTTTGGTTTCGCATGCCTCAATCGATGGGACAGCGTGTTCTCTTAAATTATTTATGCATGGCTGGGGTTCCAGATAAGGTGGCAAAGCGATTTATGTTTTGACTTTGGTCGGTCTTTCTTCGCAAGAATTCGTCGACACTCGTGACTCGAAGTCACCAATTCTCACGCAACACCTGCCAACTTCCGCATAGCAAGGGGAATCTCATTTTCATTCGATCTTATATGAAAAATACGAAATAAGGTCAACGTATTACAAACATAACAATATAGAAGAATATCTATAATGGAATACGTAATTTAATTTCTACGTGGACAGAATGTAACTTAAAAAATTGACTGTTCATTCGTAGTGTATTGACATTTTGAAAAAATATTAAATTTTTTTTGTAACTACGAAATATCGTAATTTTGATTATTATGTACTCAAAATTGCTATTTTGCATGGAAAATTGTCCATTTTTTCGAAAGCATTAGCATAGAACGTGAAAAAATATAAATATTTTTCGTACAACAATCTCTGTGTGTATTTAAAAAGTATTCCAAGAATTAATCTACTTCGAATTCACGTTTAAATTGTTACTTGATATTTTAGAAATCAAAAATCTATGTTATGGAATATTTTTATAAAAAATTGATAACAAATAAGTATTTAAAGATTTCATTAAACATAATCTCAATATTACACAGTAAAACTGTTTCTGTTTCTAATATTCAATGGGTTTATTCTTGGTATTGAAACTTAGAAAAACTAACTAATTTTTATGGGATAAAATAATAAACTATTCTTTTTTTTCTTTTAATTTTGAAATCATACTTAGCATCGTTTTTATGTCATTTTTGTACTTTCCACTGAATTCATTTTTTTTTCTTTTGGGATGTATCGATCAACTTTTGAGACATGTTTAACTATTATAAAGTTTACCATAGTCATTAGGGCTGATGAAAAATAATTTGTGCATTTGTGTAAAGAATTTCTTTCATTCATTTTTTTCTTTTCAAAGTTTTCATTTCAAACATTAATTATTTACTTCTTACTTTCATAGTTTTATAATCTATATAATCTTGGAGTATTTTATTTTTTAATATTTATACTTTAAAAAAAAAAATTGACGAATTTTATTAGATCGCATTCCAAAGAAAATTCTAATAATGTAGAATGAGATATTAAAAAATTGCATAGTACATAGGCATAAAGTTTATAGTCGTGACGTTTGAAGAGTCAAGTTCTACGAAAAACGGTTTTCAATTAATTATTTGGAGCATCAAATAGTCGTTTATTATTGAAAGGCAATGACAAATATCGGTAAAAAAAAGTACAAGAGAGGCAAATAAGCGAAGAGCGTGATAACACCAAGGACGAGAAAACATTACACATGCTGCTTCGGAATAACATGAGTCATGGATGAGTGTATGAATACAGAAACAAGTTGCGATGTGAAAACGTACATCGCAGGCCTTTCACTTTAGTCCGGACCTCAAGAACGTTCCTCCTGCCTTCGGGCTCTCTCTCGTACTTTTTTTTTTATACTACACTAACGATCTCGTACAAGCTGTGTTTTACACACTTTTGCCACCGCACGTACACCGCTCTATCGATTTTTCTGTCCTTTGTTGGAAAAAAATCACTTCCGGTCAGACAACATTCATCATTAATTTTATTTTTCGCAACGATGAAAAAAAAAAGAAAAATAATCCGAATTTTACAAACACGTATTTTCATTTTGACAGACATATTTTTTCTTATAATATGAAAAAAATTAAGATTTTATTTTTATTTTTTTGTATAGGTATGTGTAATTCATTGAAATTGCGATGAATCGATCTTGAGGTAGTTCTATTTAGGTACAGTTAAATAAAAAGTTTTAATCTCAATTTATATCTATACCATGTGGCTTAAGAGCTTAATTTTATTAAGAATAGTTGTTGCAAATTGTTTCAAGAATAACATACTCAAAATTCAAGCTCATCCAAGGTAATTTGTACCTGCTACATATATGTATAAAAATAAAATAAATCATAATCTTAGGATTTTTTTTTAACTTGAGGAAGTTTCTTTGTAGTACAATAAAGAGCTGTGCAAAATTTTCAAAAGGTTCACCATTTAGATTTCAAGATATTTAGGATTGAAAATGGTAATATTTAACACGGACTCTTATGGGAGAACACTGAAAATAGGGATTTTTAATAATAAATATCTTAATATCTACGTGGTGAAATCTCTTAAAATTTGGTACGCATATGCGTATGACTACCAATTTTCAACAAAATCCTAAATAATCGATAAAACTATAGAACTATCTTAATGTAAGAGCCGATTTTTGAAATCCGAAATTATACGTCTTCCCAATCGGTGACTTGAAAATTGCCAAAATTATTATTTTTTTTAAGCATCCAAATATCGTATGAACTTGGAGAACAAGCAGGAGAAAATTCCAAGAGAATTAAGCAATTTTTCTTCTTCCAGGAAAAAAAATGGTTCTTCCTGACAGGGAAATGCATTATTCATTTATCGGCATCTTTTCGAACTTCCGACAAAAAGTTTCACAAGGAGGAAAAAACTTTCCTCTTATGAATCATTCTTCTATTTTTTTTCTAATACTTGAGACGATATTTTAGTACTGAATGCTTTTAATTGGTGTTCTTTTGTGATAATAATCTATCGAGCAAAAATTATGATAAAAATAAAATTGAGCAACATGACAGTGTGCTTGAACGAGGAACAATTACTCTCGTGAGTCATTTTACATTAAGAAGGCTCTTCATTCTTATATATATATGTATATATCTTTTTTATGGTATATTTTGACAGCAAAAACCGTTATTCGATAAATATTTTTAAAAATAAATACATACGTTGTATTAAAAAATTCAAATAATTAATTTAAAAAAGGAGTTAAATAATTTTACCTTTCAGTAGAATGACATTTCTACTTAAATACATTATTCTAGTCAGATAATATATTTTTATATATTTTTATTATATTTTTTTTTAAACTACGATTTTTGATAGGGATTCTTTCGTGATAGGGTAAAGAATATACAATTTATTCGAATACGTATCAAACTCTTAATATAAATAACAAATTTTTATCAAAATCTACCGATGCTCAATTTACTCGACAGCTACCTTAAAAATTGTTACATCAATTTCGCAATCATTGATAAACGTAATATTTTGAAAAAGCAATTTTTCAAAAGAAGAGATATTAATGTTTCATCACTTTTTGTTTGGACCTTCGGATAACATTGAAGCATTCGAAATATTAATTTGATGCTTTTCACGATAAAAATAAATTATTCGAGAATCGTAATGTACACATTTCGGTGAGGAATAATCGCGAGTCGCTGGTATGGAGAATTCTTTCGCAAAGTTGGTTAATACAATTTTAATCGGAGTCGCTACGACGAGGGAGCTCTATGCGATAACGCCCTCGGCACGAACAATTTTCGCGTTCTATTGTCAAATGCACGTAAACGCCGTAACGTGAAACGAGCTTGGAAACGCTGGAAACCCGAATGACATTACGGAATGATTCAGCCCACGGTTTGTACATGAGAAAAAAAATGGCTATCTTTTTTCTATGAAATATTCACAAGAGCAAAAGTTAAATAAATCAATAACAGAATAATTAAATAAATTGAAAAATGTAATTATTAAAAATAAAAATAATTATTTTATGAAAAAGAGAAACACAATACGAAAGTTTAAATAAGTTTTATATATAAAAATAAGTAAATAGTTAAATAATCTCACTGATAGAAATTATATACAGCAGATTTTACTGTAAAGGGATACTAAATACTAAAATTTAAACATTTATTTTATGAGAAAGAGAAATGTAAAATACAATGTGAAAATTTATATAAGTTTCTTATATTGAAATAAATACAAATAGATAAATAATCTCACTGATAGAAATTATACTTAGTAGATTTTACTATAAAAAGATAATATACCAATTATTTTATAGAATTGAATATGAACATATAATTTCTGTAGAATAATGAAATAGTTAGGATAGTATATAAATAAAATATATTTACATTTATATTATCAAAATACATTTTAAAAAGTTGTAAACAATATTTAGTTTTGCAATAAATCGTATCAATATGTGTCAATTTCATACAGGAGGATTTTACTAAAATATTCTCTCAGTTTATAGACAATTATTTAGCAAAACAAAAATACTTTTTTTTCGAAAAGTAAATATTGAGGGAAAATGGTGTACGGAGAATAAAAACTGGGAGGTAAATTCGATTTCTTATCCAGCGAGCTCGAACTTATGTAAGTTTAGTAGCAACCGTGTACAGTTCGTTAAATGCGATAACTCGCGTGCATTGGCTCAGAGGCTAGGCCAGTCGCTCGTGAACAATAGCGCGCTTTACCCAGAGACGGACTTATCGCGCTCAATGCTCTACCGCCTAATGACCGGAACTCCCCGAGCGAGCGTTACCTGCGATACACCTCCTGCGAGAAACGAAATACTGAAAAAAATCATTTGATCTATTTCTTTAATCATTTTTTATTGATTTATTTACGATATTTAATTAAAAATTCAATTGATCATTAAATACAACCCCTAGTTTATTTATTATTTAGCGATTTTTGTAATTTTTTAAAAAGTATACTGATTGAATGCAGAAATTTATGAACTTTTATTTAAGGTAGTTCTATAGATTTATCGATTATTTAGGATTTTGTTGAAAATTGGTACAGTTGTTCTTTGATGTGTTACGCATATGCGTGCCAAATTTTAAGAGGTTTCACCACGTAAAAACTGAGATACTTAGTGTGTTCAAAATCCCAATTTTCAGTGCTCTCCCATAAGAGCGTGTATTAAATATTGCCATTTTCAATCCTAAATATCTTGAAATCTAAATGGTAAACCTTCTTAAAATTTAGCAGAGCTCTTTATTGTACTTCAAAGAAGCCTTTCTTAGTTTTAAAAAAAAACCTACGATTATGATTTTTTAGATTTTCATACATACGTAGCGAGTACAGGTCATCTTGGATGACTTTGAATTTTGAGTATGTTGTTTTTGAAACAATTTGGAACAACTTTTCTTGATTGACTTAAGCTCGAAAACCACATGGTATGGAGTTAAATTAAAATAAAAACTTTTGATTTGACTGTACCTATAAAACTACCTTAAGGGTGCTAAATTCGTATCATCCCGTTGAAAAAGATTGTAGCTGTTCTTATTTTACGAAGTCTTTAATCATATTTTTTAATAAATGATTTTCATTTATGATATGAATCAGTGAATTTATTATTTATACGCTTTTATCAGGAAGAACTATAACTCTTGGGTGTTTTGTGCAACTATAAATTTCACAAAATAAAAGTAATAATATTGACAATGCTTTTATTTCATTTTTTGTATCGTAACAGCAATTTTATCATACAAAATTACGTTAAAATAAACCTATTCATATGTAATTTACATATTTTTGTAAAAAAAAGTGAATAATAGTTTTTATTGCAAATGTCAAAGTTTATAAATACATTGCTCGAAGAATATTTTTCAAGAAAAATAAAAAAAATAAAATAAATTCTCAAGGAAGAATGAGTCATATTTCAAGAATACTCTGGAAGTGTAATAATAATTTTAACGAAAAACAGAGATAATTTTTAAAACTCAATATCTGCCCAAGTGCTCGTGTCAAAAATTTTTCAAAATATGAAAAAAAAATCAACAGAGAATGCAAACAAATAAATCTTTCAAACATCACAAAAAAAAACTCATAACGTTTGCGTTGTTCAATTTACCTTTAATAAGAATTCAATAAACGAAAAACCAGTTCCGGAAAAAAAATGAAAATAAAAAAGTACATGCAATGAAAATGCAAAATGAAGGATATTATGAGCCAACGGTGAAAATCGATGAATCCGGTTTCGTCATCGACAATAACGCAAATGACAATTACACGACGGAAAAATGTTGTTTTGAAAGAAAAAAAAAAAGAAATGTCGATTCGCGAATTCGATAAATTATCCTCGAACGTTATCGTAATTTTAATCGCGTAATCGAGCCGACGCGCAATTCCATTGTAACGAATGAGTTAATCATGAAAAACGAGGGAGCAAAGAAGACAAGGAGAAAAAAGAAGCATTCTCGCGGATCATTTGGCATTCGGTTTAGTTGCACAACCGCGTCGTTTTATTTTTCCTCTTTTTTTTGCGTCTAGCGCGCCATCTTCGATCTATCGGCGTCTCGTGGCTGGCGCGAGAGTGGGAGGGTCGTCGGGGCCCGAGCAACGAATCGGCGCGCCTCGCTTCGTCTCTCTCGCGCTGCTGCGCGGGGGGATCTACCGCGCATGCGCACGACCGCGTTCGCCGGTCAAACGGCAGGAATGCTGCCCGACTGGTTCCAACTCTCCCGCTCGACTCCGCAACTTTTCGTACGAAAATAATACGCCGTGAAGTCACTGCGAATCACTTCTCTTTTTACGCGCAACAAAACGACCGCGAAAATTGAGGAACAATTAATTTTATCAAATATTATACAACACTAGACTGGTCTGAAGAATGACTAATTTTTTTTTTCGTGGACACTCGTTTCATACTTTCAGGATTAAAAAAAAAAATCAAATTTCAGATGAACTGGCGCGATTTGAAAAATGGTGGCACGAGACTACATTTTCGAAATTTTATTGAAAAATATACGAAAAATTGTTGTGTCGAATTTAATAAAAGATTCACTTAAAGATTTTGGAGTTATATCAGTTATTTTGGTTTTGGAGTTATTTTGGAGTTATATCAGAGTTTAAATACATACATTTTTTAAATTGTTTTTTACGCGGAATTCATGTATTTGCTCTGATAATACAATAAAAAACTGTGACATCAGTATCAAAAATTTATATTGTTTATATCAAATATGGTATTGATAAGAAAAGCTTCAAATTTAAAAAGGTTTCACTATATTTGTTTGAATTTTTAGTTATTTGAACAATGAAAAATGGCAAAACTGTTTAAAAAATGTGCTTATAAACTGTTAATCGATATTGCGACCAACTGGATAATAGATTTCAAATGAGTGATAAAAAATTGAAGTCGAAATTACTCTAAATTATTACAAAAAAATCTTCAGTTCATCCATAAAAAATATATTTAGTGATTCCTGAATGCATTTTGTCATTTTCCATTTAAATAATATTAGAGAAAAATGTTTTCTTTTGAATTTTTTCAAGGGCTGAATTATGGACAGGTATTTTTTTCATAATTTTTTCATAATTCTTCGTGAAATAAAATTAATCATTTTTTCCGACCACTCTCTAAATGAATCCACAAAACTTTTTTATTTTCTTAATATTTCGCTTGTTAAACTTTATGGTTATCGCTGTCACGACCGCGCAACAATGCGAAAACATTATTGGTTCGTTTTATCTCTCGAATTTATTTTCATTTTTGTTTTTTCCAGGTTCATTGTTAGTGACAGCACATAACCTTTAAATTGCCATTCTCTTTTGTTTCTTGAATCTTTTTTATTTACTTATTAACATGATTTTTTAGTTTTCACGGATTTTTTACGTTCATTATTTTTTCAAATCGTTTTCTCATTCTTATAATGATTTTTTTTCAAAATTGAATTTAAACGAAAATTTTCGTTCTATAATTATTTTTAAATGCATCGAATAATGCCAGAAAGGAGAGTACGTTTCACGGAGTGAAATTTCCAGCCGGGAGCGGAGAACGCGTAATGACTTCAATGCCTGTGAGCCTCGCAGACACGACCGATCGTCGAAAAATTCCGCGCGAGGTTGGGAAAGACGAGACTAACACACGCTTTGGAACGATAAGCCGGGCTCGTTAAGGATATTGTTTCAAAACGAGCGTTCTCAAATGAATCCCCGATATGTCCTCAGGTAATGCGTTCGTACAATCGTCGATAATGCTCTGCAAGGCCGATTCAATTTTAACTTCAGAATTTACACGATAATCATCTGGGTCTCTAAATTTTATTCTGTTTTTCGTTTCAAAGATTGTTTTATTTAATAAAAAATCAATTTTTTACATGTTAATACTCACAATAAAATCATTTGATCAAATACAAAAGTAGAATTCATTATTAAATGTATATACTTAGTATATTATTATTTGAGTTTTTTCGGTTGTTGAAATTTTCAACTTTTAAACAGTAATATTTCGATTTTTATGTGTTAAAACCTCTCTCTAAATTTCGCATACATTTTGACGTATATATTTGTGCAAAATTTAAAAAAGCTTTATCATATGTAATAATCGAAATACTAACATTAAAAACTTGTAATGTTCGAAATGGCCTCTCAAGAGAGATTAAGATAATTTTACCGCTCCTATCACTGCAGTCTAATGAAGAGTCATCAATAACTAATTGATAAAATTTACAAAAAATTAAAAACCATTTAAAAAATTGGAGTCTATAAAAATTTATTATATTTTGTAAACAGAATTGAACATAATTTTTGCGAATAAGTGTAATGTCACGAAATAACTGTTTGAGTAATATTCGAGGCCTACTAACCTCAAAATGTCAAAACATGAAGCAGTCGAAAAACGTGTACGTTTTTACGCTATAATTTAAAATACGTGTGTACTACATCGTTTTTCTTAATATATAGATCGATGACTATTCTTTTAATGATGAAGATTCCTATTGGATTTTATGTTATTTTTATCGAATATTTTAAAAAGATTTTTGTGGCCTAACATAAGTGGATTCGATTTAAAAGTCAGTGGTTCGATAGTTTTTTCATTGTTTTATGAAAATATTTTTAATTTTTAAAATTATTACAATTTTATCTTGTTTTCCACGAATTATAAAATCAGCAGTGTATGTTTTCAATAATAACATGTACGTATATTTCGATCATTCATTTGACTCTAACGAACTGATAGAACTATATTTCCATTTTTTTATCAAACATTTCTATACAATATTGTATATGTAAAAACTGACAAATTAATCAATTTAATATTAAAATAAAATTTAATAATAAAATAAAATTAATAAAATAATAAAATTTTTGATCACAAATGACAGAGGTACCATACAAATTTTTTATTCACTCACGACTTAAAAAAACTGTAAGAACCACCTGAATCGATTTTTCATCCTTTCATGAAAATCTCTCCACAAAATTTATCATTATAATTTATTATTAAATAAATTCGAAAAAGTATCGTGTGAACGAGGATTTTTTTTTTCAAAAGCAGCATACAATACATATGCTTGTACGCACTTACCGATCGGAGCACCGTGTCGAGAAAATTGGCGTCCCCGAGAAAAAAAGAAAAGAATTTTTTGGTCACGCACGCACGCACACTCACAGACACACACGCGCGTAAATGAACTCGGATCACATATGCGAAGTCGCCGTCGTCTCTGTCTCGCTCTCTCCGTTTCCCTCTCCTCCTTTCCCCGACGGGAGGAAAATTCACCTGCGCGCCGAGAGACTTCCTGCGAGCGACTGTCGATCGCGACGTCGAGACTCTCTACCGGTCAGGTTCGACTCTCCCCCACCTCGGCCGGTCGAGTCAAGAACTTCCCCTCGAAACCGTGTACACCTGAGAGCCACGATCTTCCCACTCTCTCATTATTTCTTTCTCTCTCTCTCTCTCTCTTTATTTTGGCGTTGATCTATGCTCGCTGTATTATTTGACAAAATATATTTATTTTTGCTTATTGTTTTTTTGTATTATTAATTTAATTGTTGTATTTTTATTTTTATTATTGTATTTTCTTATCTTGCCTATGGTATTGTTATGGCATACATAGATATACATTCAATCATTCATTCTCTCTCTCTCTCTCTCTCTCTCGCCTTTGACTTCGGCCCCCGCGCTCTTTTTTTCCTCGACTATACCGTCAAAGTTCTCTTTTTTTACCTGTTGCCAACTCGCTCTTGCAGCACACGATTTCGTCGTCGCTTCTTCCTTCTCTATCTTTTTTATGCCTTTTTTCCGAACGTGGGTGTCGATTCGTCCTGTTTCGTAAGACATCGCTGACGATGATCGAGAGAAGCGAGATGACTCGAAAGAATATTTTGTGTGTCGGAATTTCGAGTTATTTCATGTATTTGTTTACTTTTTTTCGAGGCGATTATCTACCGGAAATTCATTTATGTATAAATTTAATAAATGAAATTTAAATTTAATAAATTAAATAAAATTAAAATTAAAATTTAATAAATTTATGTCTTTATTTTTTCAGAATAAAATTAAATAAATGAGTGTATCTATATTTTGTGCTTTATTTAAGTACTTTAATATTAAAAATCAAATGTGCGTATTCAAAATTCGAAATCTTCAGTTAGGCTTTGGTGTTACATTTTTTAAATAAATTTTTGTTGTCGTTTACTTTTTACTACATGTTTTTTATATATTTTTTTCAAACGTGACAAGACGACTCGAAGCAATATTTTGTGTGTCGGAATTTCGAGTTATTTCCCATATTTGTTTACTTCGTGTAATTAAATTCGTGTAATTAAAAAAATTATGTCTTTATCTATTCAGAATAAAATTAAGTTGGAGAGTCTATCGATATTTTGTGTTTCAAGCCCTCAGTTGGAGTTTGGTTTAATAACATTTTTAAAATCAATTTTTGATGTCACTTACTTTTTTTCAATCTTCTTTATGCCTTTTTACGAACGAGGGTGTCCGATCCGTTCTATTTTGTAAAACACCGCTCACGATGATCGAGAGAAGAGGGATGACTCACATTCGAAGGAATATTTTGTGTATCGATATTTCGAGTTTTTATTCATTTATTTATTTACTTTGAGGTTTTTTGAATTTTTTCTTGCTACGAGAATACAATTATTAATCTAATTATAATAATTGAAATATTGAAATTTATCGGTATATTTTTATCTTCCTCTCTTTTTTTTTATTTCTCGGCGTCAAATTTCAAAAAAAATTTTTGCCAGATATTTTTGAAAAAATGTTGTCAAATAATCTTTGTCTTCAGCGAGATTTTTTCGAGAAAATTTTTTCAACAGCTTTTTTTTCGAACATTAAAATTTTTTTAAGTTCACTCTTGCATTTTTTCCGTGTATACATATATCTGCGAATGAATAATCATTACAAATAATTTCCCAGTGATTTAATCCATATATGATATAATTTAAAGACAAAAAATATTTAAGAATACAAAAGTGCTGGAAAAAAAGTTTTGGAAATGAGATATTGGATCGGATTAAAAAATAAATAAAAAACGATATGAATTATCAATCGTCTGAAATTTTTTTCAATGACGATATACATATATATTTATTTATTGCGTATTAAAGGTTCATACAAAGATATAACAATGATCTTCACATATTGCGGCGCTACGGGTGCTCACGTTTATTTTCTTTTATATTAATATTTTTTTTTCTTTTTTATTTTCTTTTTTCTTATTGTGGGTTATTGTTTCGTGAAATCGATTAAAAACGAATTATTACTTCGTGGTCGGGATATGTCGCAAAGTTTTCTCTCTTTCTACATCACTTCGTTCCTTCTTCGTCGTTTTTCCTTGTCTTGTTGTTGTTGCTTTTTTTTTAAATTCATTATACACTTTTAAAATTAATTCTCGTTCGCCGAGCTCCCGGCTGCCGATCTCTCAGTTTTTTCCCCTTCTCTTCTCACTTATACATATATCTTACATATATTTTTTTAATTTTTGTTTTCTCTATCAGCCTGGATACACTCTGGTCATTCTGAAAATCGTCACATTTCGCACATTTTACAATCTCACTCTTCAAATCTCACACTCAAGAAAATAAAAAGATCAATTGAAAAATAAATCGAAAATCAATTTTAATTGTTTCAAACTCAATATAACTTTTGTTCAGAGGTTTTTTTTCATCGTCTACATGGAGAGAATTTTGTACGAATTTTACGTACTAACAGTTTGGATATTCTTAGGTTTTTCTCACATAAAACATAGCAATACTGATAATTTTATAATCAAAATTACTGCACTATTTCGAAAAATCCTCAAAATTTTCCAATCTGTTACCACAGTATAAAAAAGAAAAAACATACTAATTTTTCGTATAAAATTCTCTTCATGTATCACTTTCAAATATTTTAAATACGATTTTTATAAATCTGCACAAACGTTCTTCAGCATAAATGTCAGTAAAATTTGAAAAAAAATTCGCGACATAAAAATTGAGATGTTGATCGTGAAAGATGATAATTTTTCGTAGCTTCCCATAAGAGCCTACAGTTGTAATCTTTATCACTGCACTTAGAGAAATCAATATAATAGATTTTGCCATAAAATGACAACTATACTGATTACTTTAGGACTAAATATATTTTTATAGTAAAACGAAATATATTTAGAACAAGATTTATAATAAATATATTTTATTCTATAAAAATCAGTACAATTGTCACCTATGCTTATAAAAAAAAATCTACTAAATATTTGTTTCTCTTTGAGCACATCTCGATAACCAGATCGTGAAGCCTTCTCAAATTTTTTTAGTATTTTAGTACCACATAGAAGAACGTTTGCATGATTTTTCACGAAATTTTATTTAAAAAGGCAATCCAATAAAAGAAGGTTAAATATCTGTATTTTATATGTAAAAAAGATATTAAAGCGACGATCTAGCAGGAATCTCCTCAAGAGATTCGCATTTGCATCGGTAAAAAGAAAATTACGAAATTCGCCTCAAGAAGGATAAGAACAATAAAAATATTGTACACTTAAAATGAATATTGTACGCATTGAGGTTTCGTATTTACAAATACACTGGAAATGCCATACTGTTTTGTTAACTTATTTTTCTCTCTTGAGAAAATTAATGAAAAACATTTTAAAAATTTGTTCTTGAATAACGACAAAAAAAACTGTCAGAATTCATTTGACGTTATCACTCGTGTTCTTTTCCGCCGATGCGTTCCTCCCTTCGCCAAAACTTTTCTTTCGCTACGTTAAACTTTTGGTAAAATTTTTTCGCAACCGTATAATTTTTATAATAATAATAATATTAATCACCATAATGATTACTATTACTATTATTATATCTAGTTAAATTTATTATTGTTATCGTTATTGTTAATATTTTATCATCATCATTATTATTATTTTTGTTAATATTATTGTTATTATCGTACATGCACATTGTTTTTTTTTGAAGTTTTTAAAATTATAGCACAAGATCGTTTCTCTCGAAAAATTATTAAAATTCGATGGAAATATGAAAAAAAGGAAGTTGGAACGAAAAACAATAAACGTTAACATTGTATACGGAGGATCGAGAGAAAAGAAACGTTGCGGTTTCGTACATCTATAATTGCGGAACGTTAAGTTTGTGCGTTCATTTACATTCGACGGTTTGCGAGAAAAAATCCTATCTCTCTCTCTTTTTTCTTCTTTTATTCGCTCCTCATCCTCGTTTTCTCTTTATTTTATTTTATTTATTTTTTTTTATCGTACGAGAAAACGTATTTATCAACGATATTTTCATTCACCGATCAATGGAATCACTTTTTTTTTAACTCGATTCGTACTCGTTCCCTGCTTTATATTTTATGTTTCCTTAGTGTTTCCTTTTTTTTTGGAAGAAATACAAATTTTGGCAATGGATTTATTTCGTTCTGCGTATACCATATTAATTTTTCCATCTTCAAATGTCTCTTCTCGTCCATTTTATTATCCACTCGTCTCGTTTCTCATTATAAAAAAAAAAATTTTTTTTAACGCATGACAGATTCCTCGTAAAATCGGAGCTTCTTATTCTTCTCATCGTTTCAATTCTATTTCCGATGCTCTTTTCTCGCTTCATCGATTATCAATATAAATTATTATAGACACCCTGTATTAAGTTCCATTCATATTACTTCATTTCAATCATCGTCTTAAATTATTAATAATTACTATATAATTATTAGTATCGTTATTATTATTATTTTTAATAATTATTATTACTGTTATTATTATTCAACGATAATGCATAATCAATGTGTAGCCTAAGAAGCACGCACGGAGGGAGATTAGTTCTAGGAATACCAACGCTTTTTATTTTCCGATCTTTCTTTTTTCCTTTCCTCCCACGACTCGGAACACGATCGTCGATAACACGTTGGTACGGTTTTTTTAATATCATAATTTTATATATTCCTTCCAGCTCGTCTCGTCTTTCTCGTTATTTTAATACTGATTACGATTCGTAGTTTGAAATTTTTTTTCCACCGTTTTCGGATTTTTTTTTCTTTTTCGTGTTCTTTTGGAGTATCTTTGAATTTTATTTCATTTTTTTACTTTTTTGCGAAAATCTTTGCAAGCATAGAATTACGCGACTACTCGCGAATCTCGAGTCACGGAAAAAATTTCAGTCTCTAAACACACGCGAAGCTCGGCCACCGAAATTGTATTTTATTTATTTATTTTTTATTTTTGGTTATCACATAGAGAATTGTCGTGCGAACGAATCCGTCAGGGGTGAGCCCTCGAATCAAGTTTTTCGGGCATTCTTCTTTTGGTCCGTTTCATAATTTTGTTACGGTTAAAAAGAATGTTTAGAGAAATATTTATTTTCTAATAAATTTGATAATTGTGGAAAAAGAATGTTTACAAACGAGTAAAATATTAAAATTCTATGGTGATGGAATATTTTTAAATTAAAAAATAAATTTTTATCGACTGAAAATTTTTAGAGTACATGAAATTACTTGAAAACATTTTTTTTCATTTACCAAGAGCCTGAATTAATTATTCAACGATGATAATAAAAATATTTCATTCATTTGATAATTTTTTATTTTAATAATATGAGAGAATTTCATAATCATTTAAAAGTCACAATAAAAATTTGACAATGAAAAAAATATTTGTTGAAATAAAAAAAATAAATACAATATAATCATCGAAAAAACTTTGTATACGTTTGATACAGTTTCATAATAAATTTTGAAGGTTTAAGAGAATAATATTAAAAAAATTTTTAAGTCCAAAAGAAAATGCGACTATGAAAAATATGTAATTTATAATTAAAAAATGTATTGTCACGAAAAAAAAGTGTTGTCTTGATAATCAAATAATTTAATAGCAATTTCAGTAATTTTGGGGAAAAAACTTTTCCGACGATATGTAGGTCCAACTTTAAACTAAAGTTACGTTCTCGTTACGTAAAAGAAAAATCATGAAAAATTCCGAGTTGAAAACTACTTCGACCACGAGACGACCAATTAAAATGTCCCAGAATAAGCTTGGACAAGTTTTAAACTCGAGGGCTCGAAGCTCGTGGGCATCAGGAAAACTCGGCGAGTCTCCCCTGACAGATTCGGGACGTCCGACGTGCAGGAAAGCGTCGTAAAATCTCATTTTCCCTCTTAACTCGAAAACTGGCTTCCGCGGACTGACTATGACTCGTGCTGAGAAATGACGAGTGAAGTGAACAATTACACGAGAAATTCTCGAAGAATAAATGATTTTTTTTTCACTCCAATGGCTCATTATTGTGATTATTTAAACAACGTTTTTTCCTCTCTCTCTCTCTCTCTCTCTTTTTCTTTTTAAATGTTTACACGTGACGGCGTAATAAGTACCGGTGCGTGAATTCGGCAAATTTTTATTTATACAAACATCGAAGAACGGATCGTTTTATCTTTTTCGTTCGTTTTCAACGTTTTATACTGGCTGGCGCTATTGAACATAAGCGAAAGTTTATTTTTATTTTTTTGTGGTATTTTTTTTGTGTTTTTTTTTGTTCGTCCGGGCTCAACGCCTGCGGAACGAACGCGTATTACTATATTATCACACGTCTTTTGCTTCATTTCTTCATGCTTCGCACGTTCGTGCCCGATAATATTAATGGCGTCAAGCGCAGAGACGTACGTGAGATTCTCAAATGAATTAAAAAAAAAAGAACAGAACAATCAAATGGAATTGTCATTTTTATCTTTCTTCGAAGAAACAATTTTTTTTTCTTGCGAATATCGTGATTCGTTTCCAACGAAGCGACTCTTAGCTTTCGATGCAGAAAAATAGTCGATGAAACTCAACGAAAAAATTTCAACAATTTTTTGTTTATATTTCAAGTGAATTGAATACAACTTCTTGAAACTCGTATCATTGGATGACATTTTTAAAATGAGAATTTGTAATGAAAATGCGAGAAAGGAAAATTTTATCAATTGAAATTAAAATTTAACTTGAAAAAAAAAAACAAATAAAATTGATTTACAACGATTGTCATCGTTGTAAATATTTTAGTTTTTTTTGTCGAATTATATATTTTTAAATAAACATTGAATTCTTTCGAGTAAGCATCGAATAAAAAATACAAAGTCGACTTTACCCGCCGAAGATAAAGTCAATTGAACGAATCAATAAAGTATCGAATTAATTTGGATTTAAAAGTGACTTCACCTCGAAAATTGTTCTGCATATTTGTCACAAAGAAATAAAAATGGCAAACCTTGAGTTTGACCAACGTCTGTCCCGGTTGAGAATTCAATTTCGATTGAGCGTTAATTCCGGAGATGAAAAATTCAATTTTGTTTCCAAACATGGAAAAAAAAGTCATTGAAATAATGACAGCCGGAGTATCGAAAAATGAGAAGCGGGCTTAGCCAATATGTCCGGGGTATAGAAATGAAACACACAAATCGAATTTTTCTCTACTTTCCACAAAATCTTTATTTCTCTCAATTCTTCTCAGACTTTACTTTCGTGTCCTCTTCCGTTTTAATTGCTTCGACAGACGTTGGAAAAATCGCACATCCGCGAGTATCGCATCGGAACGAAAAGAGAAAAACCAAAGGATCGAAGTGAAAAAAGAAAAGTGGAAAAAGACGAAAAAAAAAATAATAATAATCTCTCGAATTCGTTTTCTCTCAGTCGTTCACAGACCTCTGCGTTTAATCGCTTTAATTCGGTACTATGATTAATACAAAATATACTCTATCATTTTTATCTCATAAGTGATCGTGACGATAGTTATTTAAATTTTTTTCACGTTTTTTTTTCTTTTCTTCTTTAATTAATTACATAGCGTTAATTAGGGATATAAACGTCAAAATCGCAGCACCGGCTCCTTTCCCCTTCGCCCCCTCCCGCCCTTTCCGACCCCAACATTCACTCGTATCTGACTTTGAAAATTTTTTTTTCGTAATTTTGGGATATTGTAGATTCAGCCCAAGGGCCGTGACTACTCGCGAAATCAAAATTGATCGACCGCAATCAATGATGATTGAACGATTCGTCGACGGCCTCGAGGGTAGATTCGGCGAAATTCAATGGCGGTTGGCCTAAATAGACATATTTACACGAAAGGCCAAAATTTACTTCGAAAAATGCGACAAAAATTGCTTCTTGGATTTGAATCTTGTTCGATAATAGGATTTCAATTATTACGGTGATTGCCGGGCGAGCGATGGGAAAAGAGCCCGTTGCGAGAAGGACTCGCACATTTTCTAAGAGAAAAGAAAAAAAAAGAAAGATTTTCTTTTCGTTACTCGCTCACGAAAATGGGATATTTTCCCGGTTTCTTCCCCTCGCTCTCTCTCTCTCTCTCTCATTTATTTCTAACGTTCAGTTCTAGGAAAAGCGCTACGTCTTAATACTTAATACAAAGTGTTATTCATCGTATTTTTTCGCACTCTCTTTCTCTCGATCATTCGCACTCTCATTCTTTGTCAATGGAATTAATCAAGCGCGTCACTCGTTAATTTTTTACCAGCTGCCTCGCGGTTTCGAAAACATTTTCAAAATAGCCTTTCTTTTATTTTTTTTATTTTTTTTGGAAATGAATTTTCAATTTGTTGCGTTTTGAAGAATGAAAATAATTTTTCTTCATTATTTTGCAAAGTGAATACTAAAATGTTTTTTTTTTTAATTTTCGAATTCGCGAGACACCTTTAAAATCCTTTTTCTCGCTTCTCCGCCACTACCATTTTCCTAATCTTTATTTATCTCCATCCACGGAGACTCGCGTGTTCTCGTCGACAAGAATTAAATAAATAATCGTTGAAAAAATATATTATTGAAAAAGTGTAGGTACAGATATAATAAGTGGTTTCCCTCTCTCTTCCTTTTTCACTCTTCGTTCAAACCCTTCGAAGAGCCAATATAATACACGTCCCAAAACTTTTTTTTTTCCTTTCTCCTTCCAATCTTCGAATCTGCCACGTTCACTCTTGCACACACGCACGCACTCGCACGTAACATTGTTTCCTCTCCTGGCTCGCATCGTCCACAAGAATGCAGCTTTTTTTTCATTTTAATTTCTTCCTTGCTTCCTTTTAAGTCATTAATACTCCACAGATGCCATTGCCAGAAATTAAAGCCAAATTCCCATTTTTTCTCTCGTCTCTCTTCGTCCTTCTTGCTCTGCCTTCCAGCCATTTTTTATTCCTTGCTCGACGCAAATATGCACCGTTGAAACCACACGAAAAAGTGTCACCCTCTTTTTCGTAAAATTCATCTTTTTATTTTTGTCAATAATACAGATTTTTTAATCATTTTTTTTATCACGTTTCAGAGATCAAAGTTATCATTTTTCTTTTTGAGTAATTTATCGTGTAACGAAAAATAATTTGAAAATTTTCTTTAATCGGACAAAATCAGCCACACCAAGTGCATATTTTTTAAAAAAAGTTCTTGGTGTGTCGACAAAATATGTCGCGCATTTTTCGAAAATAATTTATGGTTAAACATTGTATTTCCGTCAGATTTCAACGTTGCAAGTTTGACGAAGCTTCTTCTCTTCCTCCAAACGAATGGGCCCGTCCGCAATTTTATCCTGGTATTACAAAATTTATATCTTTTTTTTTTCATCGTCTCCTTTCGAATATTCTACCTAAATAGACTAATATAGAAAATTTCCTCCCAATTATTTTTTCCCTATTTCCTTTCTTTTTCCAATACAATTCGAAAGTCGCAAACAATACCGAACTTGGAACGAAAAAGTAAGGAAGAGAACGAAGAAACGATAATCAGCTAAACAAAATTGCCATCGCCAAGTGAAAATAATTTTCATCTCGAATTTTTCAGTCAGTTTCAACGATTCATCATCTATTCCTCGATTCAGGACTCACTCGTACGATACTTTCTACCGTTAAACATTAAAATTAACAAAAAAATCGGCTTCTAATCCGAAAAAATGTGTAAACACTTGTTCATATATATATATTTGCATTTATATGTGTGTGGGTGTGTTTGTTTGTGTGTGTCTGTGTATGAGATCATGACTTGTCGACGATGCCACACGATTCGCTCGAGTTCTCGAATCGTTCGGTGAAATAAAATAATAATAATAATAATAATAATTAAAAAAAGAATGAAAAAAAATAATAATAAAAATATAGAAAAAGGACTGTGGCGCTGCATATGTCGGCGTTTGGACTTTGCGATTCGGACTTACAAGCTAATCGTATTTTTAATATTAATATTATCATAATTGTTGTTATCATTGTTATCGCTACGTCTATTATTGTTAATGTTATATTCTTTCTCTCTCTTTCTTCTTCCCATCATTCCCATCTGTTTTTTTTTTCTTCTTCTTATTGGAACAATCAATAGAATCACTCTGTTGATCGTGGCTCGTGAATTCTCAGTTCGTCGTCTGATTGCATTAGTCGTAATGTACATTGGTGCTCGATGCCATCTCGATCGAACGAGAAAAGTAAAAAAAAAAAGAAAAAAATAGAGTTTACAGTAATCGACGGGAAATTCGAACCGTTGGAACGCGACGAAATCGTTTTTCTCACGTACAATTTATTCTTTCGTCTGGGACACTTGCTTCCTTTTTTCACTTAATTCGTTACATTCCAAAGACTCTGAATTATATTTTTTTTCACTACGAAATTTTCTCTTCGAGTTCTCGTTTCATTTAAGATGAATCGGTAAAAAATGTTTTTGTTTCTTCATTGGAATTCAATGTTGGACACTTCGAGGAGCTTTTTTTTAAAAATTATACTTAAAAAAGTACTGTGCATGAGTTCGTGGCTCGGTGAGTGATTTCTCGATGGAAAAAGAACTCGCCGAGACAGGATCGACAGACGGCGCGAGAGCATCGATCGCGTTCGCGCGATCGTAACTTCCGGTTTTACTTTTTTAGTTCTTTTTTTATCTTCGTACGTAAATACGAGGAGAGTAAAATACGTAAAATCGAATACTTTTTCCAATGGCAAAAATTTTATACGTTCCTGAATTCAACTTCATTTTTTTTTTAAATTTGGGAAAGTTTAAAATTCGATGATCATTTTTTCCAAATAAATATTTCATTCTTGACAAAGATATTTTACGAAAATTAAAAAATCGAGATCGTTTTTTTGTTTGTTTAAATTCAACAATTGCGGACTTCTCGTAATTACGTGCGAACGAATAAAAAAAGGGAAACTTCCCCTCGATAAAGTAGGCTATACGGTTTTGGTTCGGCTGATTTATACATTACAATATTTATATTTATAATAATTAATCCTCAAATCTTCGTCGTAACACGTTCGTTCTCTCCTTTTCTTGTTTGGTCGGACTTTGTGGCACATCCCGAAGACAGAAAGAAAACAAAAATGTCGTCATGACTCTCTTTACGAATAATGGACGAGTGAAATACGTGAGAATCTGAAATACGAACTTTTCCCATTATTTTTTCTTCTTGTTTCTTCGCTCTTTTCGTGAAACGAATAACGTGAATAAAGACGAAGGAAAAGTGCGGCTTTTTCTCCAATGAACGCATATTTGACTCGATTCACGCTAGACGTGAAAACGCAGAGATTCGCGATGGACCTTTTTCGTCATCGCGCGTCTCATTCGACATACACACACGCATACGTATTTTTCACAAAATTTGTGGAACTCGGAGTTGGCGAAATTTTGAGCGAGGAAAAAAAGTAGATTAAAATTTAGTCTCGTATTATTTTCTTTTTTTTCGAATTTTTCTTTTATCCTACTGAATATCTGTGTACTTTTGTTTTAAATATAATTATTGCTACGTTCCGAAATCTACGAATCACTTTCTTTTTGAATTTCGGTGACTCTTCTTAGCATCTCATTATTGCTAATTCTAACACCTCAAGATCACTTTTACTTACAGTTCTTTCGTTTTTTACATTAAATTTATCATTACGAATTTCGGCTTGTTCTTTTCAAATTTCGAAATTTTTGTGTTAAGAGCGTTAATTTATTGCAATAGTAATTCTTTTTTTATTTCATCGAAAAAATAAATTATTATTTTTTTAAGAATAAAAATAATAGTTACGTAATAATTCAAATTTTTCCTTTGCTCAAAATTTAGGTAACTTTGAGTTTCGCAAATAACATTTATATTTATATTTACAGCATACGATTTGGGTCAATGGTCTCATAATTGCGACCTCAACATTTGTCTCTCTCTCTCTCATTAGCTTTGTTTCTTTGTTTAATCGCAATTGCACTCAGCACACAATTCTCACAATTATCAGTCAAACGAGCTCGAGCGCCCTCCAATTGGGACACGGAGGGCGCTGAGGATTAATTATATGCACAAACGACACGTAGAAAATGGAAAAGACACATTATTTGTTTATTTGTTTCTTTTTTCTAGATTATAAACTGTCGCTTCTTTATCTTCTCCCCCCCCTCTCTCTCTCTTTATTTTTCTCTTATTGCGCTTCTCTCTACCGAAATTTTTCTCGAAACGTCTCTTTCCGAAAAAAAAAACGTTTCCCGCCTCGCAGGACGGAGACTTTAAAAAAACCTTCCTCCAAATGTCCCCGAACGGGCATAAAGCTTTCGCCTCGTCGGAAATCATCGCGCGATTAAAATTAAATCGGTGGTTGATCATTGGTGCAATTTTCTCTCAATGCCACTCGTCAAGCTTTTGTCAAAATATCGCCTTTTTTTTCTTTATTTCGTCAAAAACACAATTTCATTCCCGCCGGTGATCGGGAATGAGAAAATTCATTCTTGGCCTCCCCAGACTCGTGAAACGTTCACTGCCAATTCACACTCGAGGAGCAAACAAATTTGAGTTTGAAGATTTCTCGAGCTGGATATTCACTTCTTATTTAAATCCAGAGTCGACAAATTTTCATTCATCTGTACAATTTTACTTCTTTTATTTATTCTCTTATTCTTTAATTATTTTTGCTCCAAGATCGAAAAATTCCAATAGTCGTATCTTCGTTGAACAATTATTCTTTCGACTATAATTTTTTCACTCTCGCTCTGGATAATTTTATCTTGGATTATTTTCATTCGAGGACCCAGAAATTTCAGTTCTCGATTGTTCCTCGCCTTGAACAATTTCTTCTTCAAATATTTAAAAACGATCGCTTCTCCAATTATTTATTTTCATTTCAGGATCGAAAAATTAGCATCTCTGAATTTTTCTCGCTTCAAAAAACATCGACTTTTATCATTTACGTTTCAGGAGCGAGACGATTTGCACTGTCAATGCTCCCTGATTCTGAACAATCTTCCCTTTGAGTACATACGTTTCAGGGGTGAAAAATTATCAGTTTCAAATCTATCTCGTTTCCCTTACAAACTCGAGTGAAAAATGTTCATTTTCAAAGCTCCCTCGTTCTAAATAAAACTCTCTTCGACCGCATGCATTTCAGAAATAAAAAAAAATTATTCTCGCACTTCCTTCGCTCTAAAAATTTCCTCCTTTGATAACATACGTTTCAGGAGTGAAAAATGTTCATTTTCAAAGCTCCCACATTCTGAACAATTTACCTTTCGATTACATACTTTTCAGGAGTTAAAAAATGCTCATTTTCAAAGCTCCCTCAATCTGAACAATTTACCTTTCGATCACACACTTGTCAGGACTAAAAAAATGTTCATTTTCAAAGCTCCCTCAATCTGAACAATTTACCTTTCGATCACACACTTGTCAGGACTAAAAAAATGTTCATTTTCAAAGCTCCCTCATTCTGAACAATTTAGCCTTCGATTACCTACTTGTCAGGAGTAAAAAAATGTTCATTTTCAAAGCTCCCTCATTCTGAACAATTTAGCCTTCGATTAAATACTTGTCAGGAGTAAAAAAATGTTCATTTTCAAAGCCCCTTCGATCCAAACATAACTTCCTCGGATAGATCAAGTCGCAGAAGCGAAGATCCGGATGTCGGTAGTCGGTGAGCAGTCGAAGAAGTCCTCTGGCTGTGATTCGAGGATGAGAAAGGTGTTCAGCCTCGGTGATGATGGTTGGTGTCGCGAGGCGAGTTGATTTCCCGGTGTTCGGTTGTCGCAAGTAGCAGGACGCAAGTCGCAAGTCGGAATTCGGACGACGAGCCGTAAGCCGTAAGTCGGACTACGAGTCCCAGTCGTCGTAAGTGCCACGGAAGAGGGTCCAGCAGCCCGATGGTGCCGATCTAACGCCGTTCTGCCTGACCTCGCCGTTGGCGAAGCTCGCCTCGTCGACGTCCTCGTCGAGGTGGCAAGCCGCGAGCTCGTTGTTGTTCTCGATCGCGTGAATGTCGTTCTCACTGAAGGACGTTGCGTTAGTCAGGTTTTTGAGAGCACCAGCGGGCCGCTGAGACCCCTATACTCACATGCTCGAGCTCTTGGGGCTTTTTGGGCTGAGGCTGCTCCGGTTGCTCGACGATGGCGGCGACGGCGACGAGCCCCCGTCCTCGAGCGAGGACGCTCTCTGGTTCGGCGCTACCCCGCTTTTAACGTAGTGCGTCAACTTCGTCGGCAGCGAGCCCGAGTTCAGCTGGTGGAACTCTATCATCTGCAGAAGGTCGTAGAACTTCGTAACACCTCGGTCCAACGTGAACAGCCAGCAGTCTCCTCGCTCGTCGAACATCTGCCAAATTCAATTTGTCCGATTAACCTATTATACTTCCATAACTGTACTCGAATCAAATATTTCTTTTTTTTCGTTATCCTCGCTCAGAAAGTTCAATTTTCGAGCACTGGACGACGTCCGGAAAGTTGTCGTTTTCCTCACGCTCTACCATACCGATTACTTTGCTGGCCTATAGGCCGGAAAGTAACACTTTTCTGTACTGTTTCTTATAGATATAACCATAAGGTAGTTCTATAGTTTTATCGAATATTTAGGAATTTGTTGAAAATTGGTACAGCTATTCTTTTGTACGTTACGCATATGCGTACCACATTTTAAGAGGTTTCACCACGTAGAAATTGAGATATTTATTGTTTAAAATCCCTATTTTCAGTGCTCTACCATAAGAGCCTGTGTTAAATATTGCCATTTTCAATCCTAAATATCTTGAATTTTATATATGACGAAGCTTCTTGAAATTTAGCATTAGCCCTTTTTATTATACTTCAAAAAAAGCTACCTTTAGTTTTTGAAAAAAAGATGTAAATAATTTTTTTATATATCAGGTAAATGTCTTAATAGTTGGACAGCTAAGGGTTTTCATACTGTATCTTATTTATTTAAAAAAATATTCAAACAAAAAAATTTGCCTGAAATTCACATCTAAACTATTGTCTGATATTTTAGGGATCCAAAATTCATTTTATGTGTTAATTTTAGATAATATTTTTAGTGAATAAATACTTCAACATTTGAATATGTAGAATATTCCAATAGTTGGACAGAAAATTGACCCTATCTCTAGATTTCAGCAAGTTTGTTTCAATAAATTAACGTTATGAATAATAAACCTCTCTGTATATGAAAAATAATCCATACGATTTTATTGAGAAAAAAAGTACTATGGGAGTACGCATGGGAAAGTACTAAAAAATATATTGATGTTTACGTGGTAAACCTCTTAAAATTTGATAAACATTTGCAGATCATGTGTGATCAAATACATATATGGGGGTTCGGCCTTGGTCTAGAATGTCTCTGTCCGAGTTTCCCGGCATTTCGCCAAATAGTTTGGTTCCCGAGTCGTCGAAATGACGACCTATTCGGGTCGAGAAATATCGAATGAAAAACAAGGAAGAAATACATAACTCGAAATCACCAAAATTTCTCAATTTCATCATACGTATTTATTATATCAACTTTACGTAAATAAAATCTACTGAGATAAACAAAATTGAGAAGAAAAAAAATGAAAAATATGCAATTCAAAAATTCAAGACATTTTTTAATATAAATTCTGCTCACTACTAAAGCTAGTAAAAAATATAGAACTAAAGCTTCATATAAATTCCACTCTCTGGAATTGAGTGAAAAAATATCAAAGAATAAAAAAAATATATATACAATTCAAAAATTTAAGACAAAATTCGCAATTTACATAAATCCTAGTTGTTCTGAAATTTTTTTAATTTTATCATAGACATTTTTCATCATTCCTCATTTAGCCTAAGATCGACTCGATAAAAAAAAATCAAGTATTGAAAAAAGTACTCACAGCTTGAATTTGACAGTGGAAGACCTTTTCGTTGTACTTGTATGTCAAAACGTACGATCCCGGATTGCTCTTACTTTCCCGCACGAGAAATACTCTGCAAGGAAAGAAATAACAAAAATGTTATTATATAAATTATTGACACGAAAGAAAACATTTTTTATTTAGTTTAAATCATAATAGTTTATTTAAAAGCTTAATCGCCATATTTTTTAAATCTTTGTTCATGATTGCACCCAAATACAAAAAAATGAAACAAAACAAAAAATTACTGGAATAATTCAATTATACGATACTCTATATATATTTTTAGTCTTGTGTCATTGAATCAGTATTTTTTGTACCGTTTTCTGTAAAAAAAAATGAATGTGCCATATTGTATCATTTTCCATAAAACTTCGTGAAATTCGTCAAAAATTATTTCTTAGTGTAAAGGTTCTTGTATAATCACCGTAAAGTTTTCACACGACGTTTTAGACTTTTTGTTTAACAATATGTAAAATTTTAAAAATGTTTTTTTCGATTTTTGACGTAAAATTTTTAACAATGTTATCGTAATATTTTTAAAACCTCATTATTATCCATGGTTGAACGACAAAAATATTTAAAAAAAAACGAAAAGGCTTAAAAAATTGAATTAAAAAAACTCGAAAGGTACAAAAGAAGCGTAATTATCAATTATGCACAGAAGAAAAAAAATAACTCTTAATAGGCAATCTTACAATTTTATGTACGTTTCGTTTCTGGCTCTAAACATAATTTTGTAATTTGTGAAGAATTATTTCTCAGCGATATGGTTTCTGTATAATCGACGTGAAATTTTCACACGCCGCTTTATAGAAATTTTATCAAATAAAAATGTGAAATTTTACCATTTTGGATTTTTGGCGCAACGTCCTTAAGAATGTTATCGCGATATTTTCAAAATCTCGTTATTATCCACGATTGAACGAAAAAAATTTTTTTTTTTTAATTCGAAAAAACTCGAAAGGTACAAAATAAGCATAATTATCAATTATGCACAGGAGAAAAAAAATACTACTTAATAGGCAATCCTCTACAATTTTATGTATATGTTTCGTTCCCCGTTCTTTTTCGTACTTTCACCGAAGGGGGAAAAAGTTGAACAAATAAAAAAATAAATATGAGGGGATTCAAATGTATTCTGCGTCGTAAACGCAGAAATGATTTCCGCTCGTCGTGTGCGTGCGGAGTGAGAGAAATTTAGGCGTGGTTTCGCCGGCACGAATTAAAACGATTGCGCCGTAAACGAGATCGGTAAATGCAAAAAGATTATAGGCCAGTCGGGAGAGAGAGAGAGAGAGAGAGAGAGAGAGAGAGAGAGAGAGAGATGGAACCGCGACGTGCCGGTTCGTAAAGTTGATTGCTCCGAGCACTAAAACTTCTTTGGCCCTTTTTACTATCATTCCCTGTCTCTTGCGGTTGTCCCCTCGTCCCTCTCTCTCTCTCCCACTCTCTCGTCGAGAGAGCTTTTTCTCCTTCTCGCTTAGAACTCTCTGTCATTAGGCGCAATTTTCAAACGATAAGTCCAGGCTCACCGAAGCCTCGATCCTACTTTTCTCCCATAATTTTATTTTTTATCGTTCGAAGAAATTTCAGCGAAGACGCAAAATGGAGAGAACTAAAATGTACTCTGCAGCGCGAGAGCAAAACGTGAAATATTAAAATTAATGTAAAATTCTAAGTATAGAAAATATACTTTCAAATCGTCGATTCGATAAATTCTTCATAAATATTTTTAAGTAACGTGAAGTAAAAAATGATAAAACGTGAATAATATATGTTGAAAGTGAAATAAAACGAATATAAAATAATTGATGAATCGACCGAATAGGTTTCTTTAAAAAATATAAATATATGTATATAATTCGTGTCGTTGTTGTTTGTAATTTTGGGGCTCGGGCGTTTGTTTGACTTCATTCGGATTCATGTCAGCGGTGAAAAGAACGAGAGAGCGAGAAAGGAATGGAGAGAAATAAAAAGAAAGAAGAGGAGAGAGGGAGATGCGAACGCAAACCACTGTAATTTAGCGATAGGGTTACATTGTGTGGGTAAAAAAGAACGAAGGAACGTTATAATTTAACGACTGTTGGAGTTCGAGTCGAGACTGGGGTATATCTCCGGGACTCGGCGAATTCTCTCTCCGAGGCTCACTTTGAAGTACATCAAAATTACTGTGCATAATTTCCAACCTTTCGACCCTGCGACTCTCTATGGCTTCATGCTCGTCGCTAATAAAAGCTGCGAGCGTTAATTATTGAAATTACCCGGAAATAAAGATATCGCCCAAGTTATTCGCACGCCCGATGGATAATAAACGAAATACGGGAAGAAACGAGATTAAGGTAGTTCCATCAAAAAATCGTTTTTACTTTTTTAAGATTTTGTTGAAAATTTGCTAAAGCTTTTTTTTATATAATGTGTAATTGAATATTAAATTTTAAGAGATTTTATTGTTTATAACTCGAGATATTTATTGTAAAAAACTACTATTTTTTGCACTCTCCCATATACAATGATCGAGCACGTGCTAAATATTGCGATTTTCAACTCTAAAAATCTTGACTTCTGGGTAGTGGAACTTTTTGAAATTTTGCATAGCTCTTTAAAGAATATTAAAGAAGATTTCTTTAGTTTTTTAAAAATATATGCCAATATTTTGATTTTCCTAATCTTCATACATACGTAGCAAGTACAGGTCACCTTGGATGACCTTGAAATTTGAGTATGTTCTTTTTGAAACAATTTGCAGAATCTTTTCTTAATAAACTTGAGCTTAAGAATCACATGGTATGGAGATAAATTGAGATAAAAACTTTTTTATTTGACTGCATTGACAGAGCTATTTGAAGGATATCTTTTGGAAATTTCGATTAGGAGAGAAATGTTTTTTTGTGATTAAACGTATAGAAAAATTTTCAGCTATGCAATTTACGGTGATAGACAAAACGTCAAAATTTTTTGACAGCTGCATTTTTTAATGAATTTTTAACATCGTCCAGGTTTGACAGTTACCCTATAAATGTGCATGTATGCAAAAGAAATTATGTAAATAGATAAATAGAATAATATAATCTGTACCTTGAAAAAATTTTAACGTGCTGACTTGGAAATAATTAACTTTATTTGAAAATTATTTGTTTCATCTTACAGAAATTTTTGAAAATTGCTCATTACAAAGTCGACTTAGTCGAGAATAATAAAGGGGAGTACGTTAGCTCCTATTCTACTCATGACCATATTTTAAGTTAAATTTGGCTTTTTAAAACTGCAGAGTCAATAGTCAATTTTTTTAAAGTAGCCAAATTCAAAACGAAATATGAAAAAATATGGTCAGCATGAGTAGAGAAATGAAGAGTAAAGCTAACGTGCTGCTAACTGAAAATTCGAATGACCAAAGTCAGGGAGAGAGATAGATGTATGGTAAAAATGCTGATTGTCGAGCCAGTTTGGAAAAAGTTTCTATTTTTCAATTTTTTTAAAAATCTCTATTTTTCGAAAGTACCTTAACCAATCGCCATTCCAACCATATTCCTATCACTCTCTTCCTGACTTTGGCCGTTCAGATTTTCGGTTAACTTCAAATTACTGGCTCAGTAGTCAGCTTCGGAATACACAAATATGTTTCTCAGGGTACTTCGGTGTCAAAAAGCGTTTAGAGACAGGAAAATTCAAACAAATGTCAGTTCCAGTGTAATGATCTACCATATCGAAAAAGTGAATGCATATTCATTACATTCAATTGAGTTTTTTAATAAATTGAATTTTTTATTTTTGAAATCTAATATCGTTTCAAAATCTCTTCGTATTATATTATATATGGAGAGTAATTGATATGAAATTTATTCTGTTTTATAGTAAAATGTTGTATTTTACAATTTATTTTTCAGTTTGAAAAAACTGAGGGGTATATAGTTTTTAATTTTTTAAATCTAATGTCGTTTCAAAATTAATATGAGTAATTAATATGAAAATTATAGTGATTTATTGTATAATGTGTTTTACCATTTTTTTACCGACCAAATCAACATTATAACGAATGATTTATAAAAATTTTAGCAAGTTAAAACGACTTTAACTCTAGAAATAAATAATGACTAATATATATGAAAAACAGTAATAAAATTAAACAAATAAATACAAAATGAAAGTAAAAGAATAATGGGTTGGTAAAATGATTGAAAAATAATATAAAGACCGAAATAAAAGTTCTCTTCAGACATTCGTTTCGCTTCGAGTGGTTCGATGCTTTTTTTTCCCTTTTTAATTCAATCGACGCTATACGAATGAATGATTTTATGTCGTTCCGAAAATTTTCGTTCCCCCGATTTTCGTCGTTACTTTTCTCGCAGGGTGTACAGCGAGCAGCGGAAAAATATATGTACTGTTGGTATCAGTAAACGATACGAAGCAAGCTCCGACTTTTTTTTTATTTTTTTTTTTATACGGGTGATTGGGCGATCGTAAAGTTGCGAACCGGTTTACCGCGCGCTTATTCGTGTACGCTCACTCCGTATACGATGTCATTGGCTCGCGTGTCATTATATTTATTATCCGTGTATTATTCTCTCTTTTTATATCCTACGTTTCCTCCCGGCCCTTTCTCCTTTCGTCTTCCTGTTTTTTTCGCTATTTGTTTCGCGAACGAATACTCGATCGTACAAGAAACATTGTCCCATTAAAATTCGTAATTGCGTTATCCTTTATACGACCCGATATATTCCGATCGAGTGAAAAATTGAGCAGAAACGAAAACGATCGGACCGATAGAAAGAAAAAAAAAAGGAAAAATAATTAAACGATTGAAATATTGCAATTTGCATTTGTTCTTCTACTTTTGTGAAAATTTGTGCGAATTTTTTTTTTTTATTTGACACTCAAGTGTGTATGTAAAAATTTTAAAAACTTCATCGTTTACAAATTCGCATCAATGTTTTTTTCAATACCAAAGAAAATTTATTTAGTTTAAAAAGAAAAATCCTCTACATAAATTAATTTTCTTCCAGTGTTTTTACCTTCAAGTTTTTACATTACAAGGAAACTTTATTGAGAAAACGGTCTTAGTGCTAGAATTATATTTTCAACGACGTTCTTAAAATAAATGGCAAAAAATAAAAAAAAATTGCCATTAATCTGCGTGGGCTGAACAAATATTATTCTTATTGACAAAGAATTAAAGATTTTTGAACCAATCGCGTTTTCTAAGTGACTATGGGATTTACGGCATTATCTTGAAAAAAGAAGAAAAAAAAGTGTAAAAAAACTCACCCATCGACAGTGCCATGTTCTTTGATAATCGCCGCTGCAACTTCCCGGTTGAGATTGCTGTGAAACCATGGTTGTAACACGTGAATTCCTCGATCGAGACCGTGGAGACCGACGAGCGTCGAAGCTCCCGGTCTTTGCCGGGAAAACGGGCGCCAACTTCTTCGCCAGGTAATACCCTCGCTCTCGGCGATGTCCTTAGCCTCTTTCGGATCCTCCACTATCCTTCCGACGCTCCCTGTAAAGTCCATCGCCACTCTCGATCGCAGCGACTCCTGGAAAAAAAATTATCCAAAAATGATGTAACCGCTCCAGGTCCAAATATTTATTAAAGTAATAGAAATAAAAATTATTCTCCTTGGTCAACTTTTTAACAATTTTTATTCAGGTTGAAGAATTTCTTTGTTTATATACGGATCATTATAAGAATTTCATATATATTTGCAACAGTTAAATAAAATTATTAAGTATTACGTTTTTCAACACTAAATTTCTTCTTTTTTTGACGTTGAAGCTCATTGAACTTTGCATAGTTTTTTTACATTATCCCAAAAAATAAATTCCCTAATTTTCTCAAAAAAATCTTAAAGGATTTTTTTTGCAATTTTCGTGTACATATACGTAGTAAGTAGAGGTTCCCTTGGATGACCTTGAATTTAGGTATATTGTTTTTGAATTAATTTTTACAACTTTTCTTAATAAACTTAAGATATTTTGGTACGATGTCGAAAATCATCAAAATTCGTTAAAATTCTTCATCGTAAAATATTCAAATGTCATTTGTTTCTCACATTTCTCATTCAAATAATTTTTGGGAGCACGTAGACAACGAATTTGTTTATCTATCATAAACTATATACTAATACTAATGATTTTAGAACTAAATACATACTTTTCAGTAACACAAAATAAATTCAAGACAGGATTTCAAGAAAAAAATATACATAGTTCTATAATAATGAGTATAGTCATGATTTTAATAATTGTATGCTTATTGTTAGTGTAATTAAAAAAATCGTAGACTTTTGTTGCAATTCAGTATTTTATGCTATTGGTTTCAGAAATCATAGAAAATTTTGTAGAAAAGACAAATTTTCTTTATATTTGTCCAAAGTAGCGGACAAAGTATAAATCCATTAAAGGCTCATTAAAAGTATATATACGAAGAGGAATTAATCTCGTATATGAAAAAATAATTAAAATTAAACTTTTCTCTCAATTCAAACAATAATTACTCTAAAATTAGAATTCTTAAAAAAAATGCATGACTTTGTGATGCAATGAGTCAAAACTGTATTTTGACTGTAAGATATATTCACGAACGTTTCCAGTGTCTCTGCTGGCAAAACGCTTGAGGAACGAACCGCAATGATTTGCAGTAACGAGAATGGAATTGCGCGAGAAAATCGTGTCTCGAGCATAAAACTTACTTTTTACAGTAATCGAGTTGTAAAAATGGGCATAAATAGCGAATAAAATAATAAAAGATAAAAAGACAGAAAGGCGGGAATAAAAGAAAAAAATAAATGAAAATAATGCGGGATCGTAACTGCCATTTTTTTTCGGGCTTTCACGTGCGCGAAGGCCTAAACCGCAATTTTCTGCTTCCCAGACTAACAACACTCGCGATATTTCTCAACGAGACTCTCCTCTTATATTTTCCACTTTTCTCTCTTTGTCTCTCTTTATTCTTCTCTCGCACGACCAGCGCACACTCGGATCGATGGAAATTCGTAATTTATGTCTTTGCGCTCCGAGAAGTGCGTCCAGGATCGAAGTGCTACTTCGAGTCCTGAGAAACGTATATTCGCCACCGAGTATCGCTCTCGTGAGAGTCAAACCCACGTCTTTTTATCCTGCACGCGAGCGTTCCGTTTCGACCCGCCAAATCTAATTTTCCTATATTCGGTCTCGCGTTTTTCTCTTCGAAATTGGGTTACGTTGAAATTCTGATTGAATGAAAAGGGAAAAAAGATTCGCGATAGAATGGAAAAAAGGTAAAAAAATTTTTCTTTTTTTTCTACACAAGAATAGGATTTTTATGCAAAAAATATTTTACAGTGAGAAAAAGATTCGTTGAGTCAAAAAAATATGTTTAGTTCGTGAATCCATTAGCATTCAACATCATAACGTTTATTTTTGAAATTCTAAGATCACCCTAAGAATTTTACAGTATTGGTTATTTTTTAATAATTTTTCTATGAATCACTTTGAATTTATTCAGATGAGTATTTTTTTGTGGCGATTGTTTAAATATAAAATAATTATTGAAAGTTTGAAATTAAGAAAGTCTTCCAAGTCAAGTTGAATACTTTTTACAAATTTTTTAAACATGCTTTTTACTGCAATAATTAGATAATACTAAAATAAATGATCATGTTTTTAGGAATTAAAATAATAATTATCGTGGTTATCTAACCAGTATATTTTATTGTTAGATAAAATTATTATTATATAGGAGGGGGAACTGATGCCTAAATTTCGAATTTGTAGTATCTTCCAGGCAGTGGTGACGAAAGCACAAATTTCATAGTGGACACGAAAGACCCAGGTTTACAGACGGCGTGTAGTAAGCAGGTAAGTTAGTGAAATTTTTTTTTGTATTTTATCGTGTTTTTGGCATTAGTTATTCTTCATCAGTATGCCAAAAAAATTGTTTGGAATTTTTTAAAAAATATTTTTGAAAATGAAACAGCGATCGGCCGAAGAAATCACGCGCGTACCGTGTGTCAACAGGAGTGCAGTTCATTATTTTGGAGGTGAAGGCAGCGAAGAATTGTAAAAAAAAGAAGAAAAATTACCTTTTTTTTGCTAATAAAATGTGTGAATAGCAATGCATCGTACATAATGTATTGCTTGCTTTCATGTCCAAAATTTAAGCATATAGCTTTAAATAAATGAAATGAAATAATTTTTGTCTTAAAGCTACACTATTCACCTTTAATTTCCAATTTGAAAAATTACTCTACCTTTACTTTTCTCTGAGTTACAATTTTTTTTGTAAACAAAATTTTTTTCCAAATTTCTTCATTTATACAAAAGAAAATTTATAAAAAAATTAAATTTTCGAAAATTTTACAATTGGCACTTAAAAATGAATATTTCGAACAGAAGCATGAATTTTTTCAGAATTTTCTGACTGCATCAAGAATGTGAAATAATGGCCGGACGCGAAAGACCCACGTTTACAGACGGGAGGTGCGGAAAAAACCTTTACAAGCGAAGTGTTAAATATCTCAAGCACTAAACGTTGTACAATTTATCGACTTGTTTTGATAAATTTATCTAATTTTCCTGCAAAATTTCCAATTTTTTTTTTCCAAATGCGAAAGATAAAAAATTTTCGTTATTGAACTGTCTCGAAATGAGGTTATAGAAGCAGTGTGTAAAAAAATCTTTCGAAAATATTATAAATATTCGGAGATGGAGAGTCGATGGAGCGTTGGACGTTTGTGTAATGCGTGTACTTGTAACTCATGCTCTTTAATATCTTGAAAGAAAAAGGAAGGGAGAGAAAAAGAGAAAGAGAGAGAGAGAGAGAGAAAAAGTAGGAACGGCAAGGCGCCGCGTAGGCAGGTGTAAATCAGGCAACACCCACGCGCGAAAACTCGTTTCGATTTCTCAGGTACATTCAGGCCGGTCGGTCACACACGTACTCCAATACTATTCACGTGTGCAGGGGCCCCTTCGATTCCACAAAGAGCACGACTATCCCATTGTGCGTGTTACGAGAGATGTGCGGGCACGTACCAGCCGAATTGCGCAAGCCACGACGAGGAAAAACAAATTCTAGACTCTGCTTTTTTGTCCCCCCCTCCCCCAGCTGGAAAGTCTTCGCGCTTCGACTCTAATTACGAAATTATTTCATGCTTTTAACAAATTTGTACACTATGCTCATTTTATTCAATTCTTCGATTACTTTTATTATTTTGTTTTATATCTTTTTGCTTATCGTATTGATTATATTGATGGTATTTCGATAAAAAATCATTTTCATGGTGCTGCTTCGGGTCACCGTATACGTTTTCAGTAATTAAAGGAGGTTAAATATCACTTGTTACGATTTTTATTACGAATGGTTAACTGTCTATTTTATTTGCGCTATAATTTATCATTTTTTTACTCCAAGTTTCGTAATTTTTTTGGTTTTTAATTTTATTTATGTTATTTTTTAAATATTTGTTATATTACGAGTTAAATATCACTTGCTACGATTTTTATTGCAAATAGTTAACTGTCTATTTTATGTGCATTATAAATCTTCATTTTTTAACTTTACGTTTCTTTTAATTTTTTTAAATTTATTTATTATTTCATTGTTATTTTAATTTTAATATTTATATGGCAGGTTTTTTCATTCAAAATATATTAGAAAAGAAGCTTATGGTAGATCTTACAAAAAAATTATTGTGGATGTGATTATCATCATAGAACTAAACTCATTTGTTGATTCTGTGTCTATTATATGTAATTATAGTTCGTAAAAATAGTATTTTATACTATTACAGTTCCAAAATAATCAATAAACATTCATATTTTACAACATATATAAAGAGTTTTATGAGAAAATTACTTTTTTTTAAAATACAAAACATAATCATTTTAATAATTTTTTAAACAATTTTATTCGCTTTATGTTTATTTCATTACTTTATCTTTATTTCCATTAATTCGAAATTCTATAAGAATTTTTGAAACACGAAACATTTCATTTTGTATTCACTAAAACAGTTAGTAAAATGAAACTTATCGTTTTTTCTAATTAAAATATTACGTGTTCTATATGAAAAAAATATTATACAATATTTTATCTTACAATATTTAGTCTCGACGAAAAATTATCATTTTATTTAGAAAATAATACGAACGATGAACGATACATAATACGTCGAACACTGTCATTATTTATCAACGACTAACGCGAGCAGAATCGTTTATTTCGAAACGGAAGAGCCCGTGCACGAGCCCGGAGCTGGAATATAATGGGGAGCCCCCTAAATCTATCTCGATCTCGTGTGATTGTGTGGTATTTCGGTAGCGAAAATATATACACGCGGGAGAGAAAATAGATTTATCCGAACTGGGTATATAATAGGAAACCTTTCCACGCCATATTGCATCACAATAATTTTCAATGAGTTTCTCGTTCGTTATAATCCGACGTGCATGTGTACCGAGGCCCCGTACTGAACAAAGATCGCGGGAACTTTCAATAATCATTTTTTTTTCAATTCATCTCTCTCTCTCTCTTGATTTTTAAAAAATATTTTTCTGTCTCTCTTTCGCGCAGCATGGAGCCTCGACATTTTGAATCGGCTCGAACACACTATAAATCCCATTGATAGATTTCACGGATAGATATATGTCCCTCCGCTGCACAAAATCCCGGCTGTAAACCCCTTATTATTTCATTATTTCGCGCTAACGAGGCCGGAAAAAGTCCCGTGCACCTTATTTGCAGCCATTTTCGCATTTTCAAGCTTCTTTATCGCCCTATCATCTCCCTACGAAGCGGCAGCGCATCGAAAATTTTATAATTGAATTATGATATTTATTATAACGTTCAAGTTATTTTTGTATCGTTTAACGAATAATGTCAGTAAATATACGCGATTATTATGGACAATTATTACGATATTCATCAGTAATATAAATGATGGTAAATGTTTTTATTATTATTCTACGATTGTATCATTTATTTGTTCTATTTAATTAATTGATTACTTGGCGATATTGAATATTTTTTCTTTATTTTATTGGTTTGATTGTTGACATTATTTTGAATTATTATTAAAATTTTTTGTAATTAGTACATTGATAATTTGTCATGATATTTATCAACGTTGAAGTCATTTTTGTATTGTTTGAAAAGTATCAGGATACGTGATCATTATGGATAATAATTTTGGTATTTATCAATAGGGTAAATATTTTTATTATCATCCGATAATTCGATTATTTATTTTTCTATTTATTTTATTGATTTTTAGTATAATATTGAGTTTATTTTAAATTAATTTTATTATTTGTTTCATTTATTAGCAATATTTTTAATATTATTATTACATTTATTACAATTATTAAAATTATAGTAAGTATATTGATAATTTATCATGATAATATATCAAAGTTGAAGTTATATTTGTATCGATTCAACAAATAACGTCAGCATACACGATTATTGTGGACAGTAATGTGTCGCTATTTATAATAATAAAAACGAAGGTGAATATTTTTATTATCATTCGATAATTATATCATTTATTATTTATACTATCTATTTTATCGATTATTAGCAAATGTTTATTATTATTGTTTCAATTATGAGCATTATTATCAATGTTATTATTAAAATTTATCGTAATTATCAAATCAACAATAACTACATTATAATAATTAATAACAATATTAGCTGTGGTTATTAAATAATATAATTATTGTTGCGATACAAAAAAAAGTTCGATTAAAAGTACAACATATTTAGACTAGATAAGTATAAGTATGTATAGCTTTGTCAAAAGTAAAAGGGTATATTTTCGTTTGTGTTCGCAAACGTTGCACATATTTAACATGGAAAAGGAGAGTTTGAATTAGTTGAAACTCGAGGGCTCTGCGGAGCTCGCCCGATCGATGCTGGACCAACGGGGCGCTTCCCCCCTCCCCCTCTCTCGCCCCTTTCCTTGCCAGCTTCCTGGTTACCGCGAGGGAATGACGCTCCCCTTGTAATATAGACTTCACCCTAGTGGCCTTGACATTGGGAACGGCAACCCCCTCGCTTTGTTGCACGCACACTCGCCCGCGCGAGCGTATTTACCCTTTGAGAGCGAGGGGGATGCAGCCCAAGGGCGAGCCATGATTTTCCTTCACGCACGTTATCCCGAACACTTCTCCAAACTGTGAACAAATTTTCGACATGCTTCCCTATATCTTTTAAACGTTCCCGTGCTGCCATTAATGCTCCTAGATAAAAATCTTGAATTATAATATACCTTTTATATATAGAGTTAATAAACTCGTACGATGAGAAGAAAAAAATATTTTTATCGGTCATCGACCATTCAAATGGGAATTTCGTTTCAATATGTGCAATTTCATCAAGAGAATTTTTAAGGCACAGTGTGCTAGACATATTATTTTGATTGGGTTTGAAATATAATTGGTTATTACATTCCAAATTGATCAATTTTGTTACTTTTTCTTTTTATTTTTATTTTGAAGTATATGTTATACAGTTAATCTGAATTTTTGTGTGAATTTCATCGTGGGAAATGAATTTTTGGAAAAAAACTTTAATTGAAAAAATTGGAAATTTTATTACGAGAACTTTTAAGGCAGAATTCCCAAAATATAATTTTAAACTAATTCATTGAAATATAATTGACGATTATAGAATCGAGATTGTCCATTTTTACAATTTCATTTTTTATTTTATTTTAAAGTATGAGTTAATGTTGCAGTGAATCTGAATTTTTGGGAAAAGACTTTATTGGTGAAAATAAAATAAATCTTCGTTAAATTATTATTAATTTTTTTCTGTGAAATATTGTACGACAAATAAATTTGAGTGTTAGACTCTCGTAAAGTAAAATATATTATAACTCTCATAAACTGTTATTTTAACACGATTTTTTATTATTTTTACTTCGTCATCATTTCATTTTTTAAATGACTATTCGAATGTTTAGCTTATTTTTTATGTTTTGATATTGTGCATCGGAGAAGAACTTTTTTGGCACAATTAAAATAGAAACTTCTTCAACTCTTCGATAACTCTGTCAGTTTCTCATCGCGTATGTATTACAAAGTGTTCTGCTCGAGAATTCATCAAAGAGCACGAGTGATACATCATAAGTCTGAGGGCATAGAAATTGCCAGGCCAATTGTGGCGCGATGCCAGGGATTTCCGAGACGAACAAAGTAGAGATGAGAAATCACGCTCTCGATTGTTTCTCGTTGCTGCGATCGTAGTTCTCCTGTCAGCCTGATAATTAACGATAGAGAAATGCTGCGTGTTAATGATTTCGAAAAACGTTTTGTACACTAAAGGCTCGAGATAATTTTTTGCTAATGATGAAATCGAATCATCAAAACAAAAAAAAACATAAATTCATATCACTTTACTAATAGTTCATGAAAATGTAATTTTTATTTCATTTGAATACACAGAAACAATTTTATTCGAAAAATTATTATTAAGTTTTAAAATAAAATAATTATGTTTTTGCGTATACCGTGTTTAACCATTTCAAATGTTGAGAGGATTATTTAAACAAAACATAATACAGCAATTTTGATGATTTATACGATTATTATTATATAATCGAGATTAATATACTTTGTTTAACAAATTTTAAAAACTTGTAAAACTGTTGCTTTTTATATTTAAAAAAATTGTGATTTTTTGCATAAATTCTCTTCTTGTACGATTGCAAAAATGCATGTGAATATACTTAAATATAAAGATCTATTTAACGAAAGTTACTAAAAGTAACGAATTATTTACAAAGAAAAATTTAAAGTTTGAGTTTAGCATTTTTACACATCTAAACACATGATAAGGTAGTTCAATAGCAAAAACTGTTTAATTAAGAAAATTTTGAAAAATTTGTATGTTTCGTAGAAAAAAAAACAAATCGAATGAAAAACGAATTGAGTAATTCCACCGTTTAGTTTCTAAGATTTTCGAAGTTAAAACTTAGCTATTTCCCCATCGAAACATCACAAAAAAATTATTTGTAAACATAACTTGAAAACGACATTTAAGAAAATTATGAAAAAATTAAAAATATTAAAGTACCGTCTACAGAAGTTATATAAAAAAGTCAGCATGATATACCGTCCAGTTTTTGAGAAAAAACTTAGTGGAAATTTTCCATTATTTCCATTTTACAAAAAATTTAAGACTCTCGAAGTTCAGAACAAGTGAAGAAAATTCGATAAAAATAGCATAAATATATTTCTTCAATGATTACTGTTAATATTTTCAAAAATTCGTAATGTTCTACCTCTTTATGAACACTATACTTTTTCGTGAAGGGGAGCAGCCCCTTTTTTGTATGGCTCTCAGCTATAGAACTACCTTAAATAAAAAAAATAGGCATCGTATTAAAAGTTAGCGAATATAAATAAGAGAGTTCTAAAAAGAGAAGAAACAAAATGGCACACATTGTAACGAAGCCGGCGATAAAATTCGAAATTCGCGATCGAACGAGGTATCGTTCGACTTGGCCTGGTAAAAGCAACGATCGTGAATCGAACATTTGTTTGTACACGAAGAGACGATATATCCGCGAGTCCTGTGCGAAGGAACGAGAGAGGGAGAGAGCGAGAGAGAATGGAATAAACGAGCGAGAGAAGGAGAGAAAGAGAAAGAGCTATGTGTAGAAATGCATTCGAGGTATGGAACGATAAATCTTGGTGAAAGATGAAGACGCGGGTCGTTAATCTCGCGATGGAATAGTCAAACGAAACCGGGAGAGCGAGCTTTAGGAAAGGCCACGAGAGAGAGAGAGAGAGAGAGAGAGAGAGAGAGAGAGAGAAAGAGAGAGACACACACATATACAACAGAGAGCAAGATAGAGTTAAAGAGAAAGACAGAGAAGCGAGATGCCATTTATCAGGCTGCACACGGAATCATCACAGCCGAATTGCTCTCTCGGTGGTGGCTCGAGGCCCGGAGCGATCCGGAGACAGCTTAGCACTGCATGCGCCTCGTACAGAGAGCTTTTCTACCTCCCTCTCTGCTTTCTCTCTCTCTCTCTCTCTATTTTCCCCTCCCGCCTCTCTGGCCCCGCGTCTTCCGTTTATCCAGATAGGCGACACAGCCATTCATAAAATCGATGCGAGCGCCCTCCTATATCGAATCGCTCCGTTCGCGAGCGTTCCCTGACCCAAGACATTGATGAACACACCCTGGGCAAATATTTTCAAAGCGGTAAAAGCCCGAGAGATACGTCCAACCCGCCACAGGGAACTTATTATTCGACTTTTCACCCGTTTTTATGATTTGCACGAGGTATCAAAAAGTAGGAGCTATTTTTGACGTTGTTGATTCGTTAGCACTTTTGGAAAATATACATTTTTCTTAGGTTGATTTACATAGCCATTTTGTAAAAAGATTCAAAGCTTTAAATTTAAGGCAGGAGTCGCGTAATATAGTTTGAGACAGAATTTCTTAAAAATTTGCACAAATCTTCTTTGAGGTCATGTTGAAATGTATGCAAAATTTTATAAATTTTATGGAGCTTCATCATATAGTAATCGAGATATTAATTATTGAAAGCCGTCGCATTTTTTGATCTCTCATAAGAACCCATGTTGAAAATGACAATTTTAAAAAATAAATATCTCGATAACCACACGTTGAAGCCTCTTTAAATTTTGCACACATGTCGATATAACGTCAAAGAAGATCGGTATAAATTTGGATAAAAATCGGTCTCAAAAAAATTCAAGTGATGATTTTACATCAAGTTAACACGTACAGCCAAACTTTTGAATATACTGTCACGCGACTCCTACCTTAAATAATTTCGTATAAAACTGCGCTTATTTAACGATTTTGTGTCCAAAAATAAAAATTTTGTAAATTATTTGAAAATTTAACATGTTATTGATTAACATCTTTAAAATGTCGTGCGAAAAGTTTACAATTAGGAAGCTCGCCACTTGAAAAACAATTTTTAGCAAATTGCCCATTGTCTTATGGAAATGTTACAATCTGATGCATTAATTATTTTAAAAAATGATGCAAAAAATAATTTAAAAAAAACTACAAGAGAAAAAATATCGTAAGAATAAGAATACAATATTCATACAAATAGACATTACAAATTTTTTTATTATCATTAGACAAACTTATTATAAATATATTAAAAATCTTTGTTAAACAAATAACTGGTTAATATTGATTTTTAATGAGTATGAAAGTGTAATACTGAGAAATAAAAATTCTGATGTTATTGTATTTAAAATATATCGAAAAAAAACAAAGCTAAACGAAGATTCCGAATTTCATATTATTTTTCGTTATATATAAACAAATAATGTTTTTTTAATTCAATTTACAGTATAGTTCGTGTCGGACATAAATTTATATTCTACACAATTGGTATGCAAATGTCCAAATGAGTAAGAAATGAAAAGTGGAGAAAAGACGCGAGTGAACATCGAAGAACTTGTATTCGCAGTAGTAAAAGTCAGCGTTTGATCAGACAAGGTGAAAACTATAGAAATATGAGATATATATTTCGCGTTCGTGTCGAGTTTTTTTTTTCTCCCGTTAGTTTCTTGTCTCGAGCGAGATTTGAAAAGTTTCATTAATTTTTACGGAAATTGACGATGCCGGGGACTCCTGACGACCGCAAGAATTTGCGTTCCGAGGCGAGGAGAAAATCCGGTGTGTCGGGGAGCCGCGAGCAGTTTACCGCTTCCTGCCTAACTTTGTCAGCGTAAGCAAAAGCCAGAGACGAGCCGAGACCAGAGACCGATCAAGATGGAAGCTAGCGAGAAGCAAGAGTGAACTTTATCAACAAGCCAAGTTAACGACGCGTCGAAGAACTCCCGGCTTTCACGCACTTGTGTATACGTCTGCTTGCAACTAAATTCCTCTCCGCAGCCCATTGTACCCGTTTCGGGTCGGAGAATTGTGGAACATGCCATTGCAACAAACATTCTTGAGGCATTGTTCAAAAATGCATTCATAAAAATAAGGAAACTCTCGTAAAAAGGTATAATTAATTACACAGTTTTTAACAAGTTTAAACAAAAATAAAGAGCAGGATTTAAAAATATTTATAGTTTTACAATGAAATCTGTATATAGTTTTCACTTTACAGTCAAAAATCGACCATACGTTTCTTTCCACGTACTTTTCACAAACACAGAAATACATTTTTCTTCATAATTTTACAAGGCTCTGGCTATATCGAACATACTTTGTCAGAATAATTTTCGCTTATTTTATCGATAATGCTACTTGAAATTTAGCCATCGAAAAATTGGATTAATACTCTATATCGTAAAAAAATATTCAATACGAAAAACTTCAATTTCGTACTTTCATTAATATATCCTTAATGCGATATTAATGAACGTTCTCTTAATATTTCAAAAAAATCTTGGTAATTTTTTTTTGTAATTAACGACGTTGAAAATTTGATTGAGACAAACAGCCATCAAGATGAGCAAAAATTTTTTTACCAACAACAAACTCATTCACTATAATGGAAAATAATTCCAGGTTGCTATGATCTTCCCTAATTATTATCAAACATCATCACAAATGGCAATGAGAATAATAAAATGTATCCCTCCTACGCAAATTAATAACAAAAATTGCTGAGTAGTGGAGACATCAATAATTTCGACGTCTGAGCCAAACCCAACTCACATGCATACTTTGCAAGTCAACTAATAAGCACTGAGAATGAAAATTTGTTAAAACTTGAATTACTTTGTTGAAAATGGACAACAAAATATAAGTTTAATAATGCAAACGAAGTTTTAATCATACTGCTAATATTGCTGGACTTTTACAAGTATGAATTTCTACAAGTCTTCAATAGAAGTATAGGCTATAACTTCTATTTGGACTTGGACTATTTCCATGAAGTCCAAGCAAGTCATATGGATTTGTAGAAGTTCATGACTATTACAAATGACTGAACTGCTAGAAGTTCATCACTTCAACAAATGATTGAACTTCTACAAGTCCATTTTCCTTCTAGAAGTTCTTGCGGAAGAACTTTTTTCTTTTTTTTTTTATCGAAGTCATTATGGTGCCTCTACACGTTGGGCCAACTAAGGCCAATAACAATCATTTCGAGAGCTAGTTGGCTTATATGTTGACGTAAGTTGGTCCAATGGTAGTAGTTCTTCCTAAATCATTTTTTTCAACATTAATCAATAAAAACATTGAACTGATATATGAAAACACATCAAATAACTCTTTTATGCCCCTGACATATATGTAATCGAACTTGATACGTTCTAATTTGGAATTTGATCTGCATTGGCCTACGTTGGCCTAAATTGGACGTTGGCCTTCGTTTGCCTAACATGTAAAGGCGGCATTACACTTCTGCAAGTCCATAATTTCTATATCGATTTCTAAAATTAACAAAAATAATCGTACTATTTAAATAGTAACTTATTGGTCGTATCCAACAAAATAATTCAGAAGCTCCGAACAAATTTTGAGACCCAGTGAGTCATTGCCTCGCGTACGAGGAAATCCGCGTCGAACCTTTGGACCTGGATGACACACGGAAATGGAGAGACGCAAATTTGCTCTATATATTGGCCAACACGCATCCAGTACATATATGGGAGTAAATAAAATGAATATATTTGTGTACACGAGGACGTTGGTGAGTTTCGTAAACGTCTGTGTTGGTTTATCGTTATTATGCACCGTTCGACATTTACTGCTGGCTCGGAACATTTGTGCCCGGTTGACCAATGTCCGAGCTCTCTTTTATACCACGCGATATATATAAATGTATTATTCATGCACACGAGCGCGCGCGCGCTCCTGGCCAGCATCAGCAGTGGTTACAGGCTAACGCACCGCCCGTCCCGCTGCTGACTAAAGTCTAGACCAGAAACCATATCGCATCTGCCACCACCACCACCACAACCGGCACCGTATAAGTGGACAAGGCTAGTGATTGCTGAATACCCTATGCAAAGCCCATAAAACCGTTTCCGCGCTAAACTCTTTCTCTCTTTCCTTCTTTCCTTTTTTCCTTCTTCTCTCTACCCCTCCTCCCCCCTCTCACTCGCTTTATTCTTTTCTATACTTTCGCCATCGACCTTTTTCTATTTCTCCTTCTCCTCTTTTCTCCTTCCTATACCTACGATACTCTTTTTTCCTTTCGTGCCGTCCCTAAACCTCTCCCTCTTCTCTTACTTTTATTGCGGGAATAAAGGAGCCAGTCGATTTTCTTCCGTGCACGCAGCGGGGAAAAAGGGAAATCGCGAAATATCGAAATATTCGCTGGTGGTCGGAATCTTTTTTTGCTCGGTGCTCAACTATTTTTCACGTTTTTTCAGGTGTTTGCTGGGAATTTTTTTATTTTTATGTTGGGAGAGCGATGAATCGTGACACACTGAACTTTTTATACTGTGAACAAATTAATTTGTAAGGATTGAGGAACATATATTCAGTCGATTGTAATTTCGTTCTTGTCACTACAATTTTTAAGAAACTGAGCATTTATTTGACTTGAAGAATTAAATTATTTAAATATCTATACACGATGTAGAAAAATATATCTAGTCGTGTTAACACTCAATATGGTTGTGAGTGTTAATTGGAAGTGTATTAATGTTAATTCTGTTCTTTCAAATATACAATTTAAAAAAAACAGAACGTACTTATATTTGACTCGAAAAATTAAATTATTTAAATAACTAGTCATAATTAGAAATTAATACTAATAACACTACTAAATGTTTTAAAATCAATTTTAATTTCTTCTTTCATGGTTAAATAATGAAATTGGCAACTTCAGCATACTTTCTCCACAATTTAAGCATTATTAATTACTAACTTTAATTCAATTAAGTTGAAGTAATTTTCCTGAAATTTTTGTAAAGTGCTATTTATAAAAAATGTACTCTATCATGAATTAAAAAAAATATCGTTGGAAATCACATAAATTGTTCAATCGGAGAATGCTGAAAATCAGTAACTTTAGAGTTTGATAAATATATAGATCCATTCAGTAAAATGATTGAAAATTTGGTAAGAATTTCTTTTTTTTTAATATAATCAAGAACAGAATTCCAAAAGTGTATTCAATATTCTCGTACGTTTTAAAAAAATATTGCTTTTATAAACATATGCTTAAAATTGTCTCCGAATTCGAGGAATCCCATGAGAGGCACTTTTCTAGTCTTTTCGTTTATCATTGTCGCGTTTACCGACGGTGAATTTTCAATGAAAAGTGGCAAAACTTTGTACACTCGGTGGAAGGGCTGTCAGATGTAACGTGGATGTAATGGCACCTGTATCTGAGAATAAGGACAAGCGAGAGAGAGAGAGAGAGAGAGAGAGAGAAAGAGAAAGAGCGAAGAGCGTGCTAGCAATTTCTTTCTTTTTCTTTATGCGCGCACATTCGCACACGTATAGAATTTATACGTTTGAGAGCGAAGGATGACAACGAGGGGAGCGCCCGAAGGCTTGACGCGCCGAGTAGTTTCCCGGAAGGCAAGAATAAGAAGAAGACGAAGCGAGAAGAAAGATCTTCCGAGCGTGCGAGAGGAGCAACGAGAGACCTCAAACTTGCCGCTTCGAGCATTAATTTTGCACGAATTACGCCTGTACGAGAGTCAAGATTTATACGCACTTAAGCATCTTCAGGAGAACCCGCGCCTTATTTCTTCAACACTCTGTCTCGTCTATACACATCTCTTATTTCTTTCTCTCACAATTCGCATCTCGCTCACCCGTACATCGCGTCTCGTGAGATTATTATCATACACCTTATTATTGTACCCCAGCTCGAAAAATCGTGCTCCTTCGAACTTACTTTCGATAAGGTAAGCATCCCAATAGTTGGACAATTTTTTGCTATATTATTTTTAATATTTGAATTATATTTTTTTATCAATAAAATCATATGGATTATTTTTCATACACAATGAAGTTTATTTTTTATAACGTTAATTTATTGGAAGAAACTCGCTCAACCTCAGAGACAGGGTCAATTTTTTGTCCAACTATATTAGGACATTCTATACATATTAAAATATGTTCAAGTATTTATTTACTAAAAATATTATCTAAGATTAACACATAGAATAAATTTTGGATCATTAAAATGTCAGATAATAGTTTAGATGTGAATTTGAAGCAGATTTTTATGTTTGAATATTTTTTAAACAAAGATAATGTGCGAAAACCTTTAGCTGTCCAACTATTAGGGCGTTTACCTTATACACGATTTTTCTTGTTTCGCCTCGCGACGCAATTCGGAATTCTGTACCGAGAAAATGAGTCATTATTATAACTTAAATCTTGTTACGTTTCTTTCATGGATTTAAGGTGGTTGATCTGTAAAATAAGCGTCGATAGATTTCGTTAAAATTTTGCATAAACAATCTTTAAGAATATACACATATGTGCACCAAATTTTATAAGGTTTCACTGTGTAGTCGAGAAATTTAATGACAAATATCACATTTATTCGTACACTCTCCATAAGAGCGCGTGTTAAAACTACAATTTTCAACATTAAATATATCGAATTTCAGATTATGAAGTCTCTTAAAATTTCGCAGAAATTTTTATATAACGTGGAATTTTTTATAATATTTTCAATTAATATTGAGCCTCCTATATGTTTAACCTCAAAAAACTGTGACAACGTCAGCTGACGACGACAAAGTAAATTGACAAACTTTCAATGAAATATTTATCTTTCGATGCCTTATTTACAGCAAATTTTGCACCTAATTTCATTAATTATTTGAAATATTTAAAAATTAAATATTTAAAACATCATGTGAACGGTAGTTAAAAACTTTTCGTTAAAGTTACTCAATTGAGGGACGAGCAGCAGCACGACCTCCTTAAAACAATAATTGACGATTTGATAACTAAAATATATTATAATTGTCTCAATATCGTTAAGTTCAAAAATTGCAATTTTAAACGAAAAAGTTAAAAAAACATGATTAAATTTAAAATCTTAATTAAGGAGAAACAATGAAAAAAAATTAATCATGAATGGCTGTGGCAATAGTAAAGCAATATTAACACTCAATAGAAATCATATCTGAATTGAGCGAGCGAAATTCAATTTTTCTTGCGCGCTTGAATCAACAATCAATGTTTGTGTTACGATACCAAATCTTTTTTTTTGTCGGTGCGGCAAGAGCATTAACAGCTATGTAATTTTTACCACGATAGCTATTGAGATTGATTCAATAATGTTTTATTCTCGATTTACAATAAATCCATTTGCATGTGGCAAAACTTAGTTATCACTCTATAAAAGTCAACAGCGTGTTGTTTCAATCGAGAAATATCCGATTATTCACACCTTCGTAAAAAATATTCAATTATACACATATATAGAAACATAATTAAATAATACATATTGGATCAATATTTTTTTTTCAATTTAAATAATTGTAGCATTGTGCAGTGTAGGATATCGCGAAAGCAGTATAAATAGTGAAAAATAGTTTTATTTTTGAATTTTTATACGAAACTATGTTAAATAGTTCTTATTATATAAATTTTATACAAAATTCTGTCCAACAGTTTTATCGGTTAACTGATAGAAAAGTTATTTTAATACTGTATAGAGAAATACTATATACTATTAATAAAATATATAGAAAATTGTAGTGTAATATAGATTGGATAATATGAGAATCTTTTCCTCAAAAAATCCATTTTCCATTTTTTGAGGCAACTTCTAGTGTAAATGTACTATTCAACACAATAGTTCTTTAACTTCCACTGCAATGCAGTAAATCCTATACCATAATACAGTACAATACGATGTCAGCATAGCAGTGGTATTAAATATTTTAATATAGTTTGCTTAGTAATATAGTACCATAGTGATTACACAATGAAATCTATTTATACCATAAAATAATACTAATGATGGAATAATTTTATTTTTTATTTCATTTCTATATAGAATACTTCACAGGTTAGTATGGCAGCATAATTTTTATATAGCTTACTATACTAAGACGAAATAGTATACATATCGTTACAAATGAAGCATTTATTACGTTTTTTTAGACCAACGAGATAATTTTTTGTCCATGCAAAACTCTGTTCCTGCCTTCATTTCTCGAGGTCACTTCTAGTTAGATTCTTGCAATGTGGTATCGATTGGACGTAGTTTACACGCACGACTGTATTTTTGTATTTTTTCCTCTGAAATTATGAGCTCGCGATAACATCTGTTCATGCGTGTACAAGTTTTTATATTATATGCGTGTGTTTGGAACGAGGCTGCCACCGGAGAAACCGGAAGCCTGGTATTATTCTTATCGTCCGCGTTAACCGCGATTGCGGGAAACGCATATTTTACTTGTACTACTTGCTCAACTGACAGAAATTTTCACGTCTGGCCAACTTCAGAGACTGATCTTAGCATTTTTTCATGTTCGATCGAGGTTATTCTTGCGTTCTTGTTTCACGTATATAAATTAAATAAGATAAAATCATCAGATTACATTTTTTAATGATAATCTGTACTGAGATGGTAACTGAGATTTAAATTTTGTCACAAGTCATGTATCATTTTAAGATAGTTTCTATCATAAAATCTTTTTCTTAGGATTTTGTTGAAAAATTGCAAAAACCTTCTTTGATACAATGTGCAATTGTATATTAAATTTAAAGAGGTTTCAGTACATAGAACTCGAGATATATATTGTTAAAAATCACTATATTTCGTACTCTCTTTTAGGAGCACGTGTTAAATATTACGAACTCTAAATTTATTGACTTCTGAGTAGTGGAACTTGTTGACATTTTGCACAGCTCTTTATTATACTTCAAAGAATCTTCTTTTAGTTTTTTAAAAAAATTCAAAGATTTTTGAATATACTATTCTTGAATCAATTAGTAATAACTTGTCTTAATAAACTTTTTCTGAAAAACCACAAAGATAAACTAAGATAAAAATTTTTTATTTGACTATACTGATAGAACTACCTTAAACTCGTTCTATGCTAAATTTCACCAAGAAATCTTGGACATTCTTCGTACATGATCTTACTACACTCTATAATCAGAAAATGCGAAATAAATTTTATGCTGTCTATATGAAATCATTATAAGTTTTAAAAATTGGAAATTATTTGTTAAATTATGAACTACTAATTTTTATCAACTTTAAAATACAGTTTATAATTTTTTTGATTTAATTTTTGATTAGAGAATAAATCAGGAAACAATAAAATAAACGTTCAATTTCTTTTTATAATTTGAAGCTTCTGAAATCAGAAAAAAAATGCAAGTCAACAAACAAGAAAAAAAGTCAAAATAGCGAGATTAAACTTTTTTGATAGTGTAATGTTTCAATCAAATATTGATAGGTAATTGAATTTCAATATATATGTCGAGGATCTACCTTTTTTTCATGTGACAGGTATTTTCTCATAATGAACATGAAGTCATTCCAGAACTAAATTAATTTTGATTCAATAGCCGAGACTGCACAGAGTTTTCGGAAATAAATTCCTGTGATACTAATAATACTTCGAATGATTTAATTGTCATTGCGATTGAACAAGAATAATTCTAATTGAATAAATTACGCGATCCAGTCAATGAAAATTCTATTTGGCCATTTTTATTCGGTGCGCCTCGAGCGTTATCCCGAATAATTAATAGTCTGCCCCGAGACTCGCAGTTTCTACTTTGATTCATTACTTAAATTTTAATGACGATGAGTACAATTCGTATTAATGACAAGAATTCGTTTCGAGCTTGATGAAATTACGATTCGTCAAATTGTTATTTCGTTTTATGCACATTTTATTGTATCTTATTTATTTGTCTATTTAAAATATTGTTAGCTTTCAACTAAAAATAATGTTATTCGAAAAGGTAGAAATCGCAAAATATTGTTAAAAAAAATAGTAGCTAGCTAATATTGCGATAAAAATAAAATAATAAATAAAAATATATAAATAAAATAAAAATATAATAAATATAAGTTACGAATCATTTAATTTTATTTTATCGTTAATTTTATAATTGTTGCTCTCGATTGAAAAAAAAGGATGTAGAATAACTGTATATTAAGAGCGAAAATGATGAAACCAGTTGTAATCGGAGATGTAGAAAGAATTTTTTTTTGTTCTCGGTGAGGAGAGTCGAAAAATGGAAGCGACACGACAGCTTGCGGATGAAACCGATAATGATGGCATGTGCACGTCCGGTTGTTATTATTGTTACGATATAATTATTATTTTATTCGAGAGACTGACAGCTCCGGGCAACTCGGACTAGAAATGCGTGCGATTCCCCATGTAATGCATGTACGCGTGCGTGACTTTAATCCTTTTCTCTTCTCTCGTTCCTCTCGTTCCCGAATGTTCGCACTGTTGCGGAAATCACGTTCTAGGATCGCCGCACAAAAGACCACTTTTCCGATGTATTTGCACGGCTGTTTCGGCCGTTGCACCCACTCGACGCGCACGTTACGTCCGCATGAAATAGAAACTACTTCGGAGAAGTTACCGACCGAGACCAGGATCCCGTGAGAGATTTTCACTCGACGCGAGTCCAACATCCTCCTCATCGTTTCGATCCCGTACATCCAATCTTTATTCTCGTCGGCACCGTTTTTTTTTTCAATCTGCCCTCTCTATTGCGTTATTCTTTATCTTTTTTTTCCTCGGAGCACATTGAAAAGTACAAAAAATACAATACGACTTTTGTCAAATTAAAAGATTTATTACAACCCCAGAAAGAAGTAAATTCTTGACGTTAAATTCATAAAATTTAGAATCTGGCTTTTACTAAAAAGTTGCCATTTTTTTGAGTCTTGGTGTATCTAATAATTGACAACTTGAGCATAATTTAACAACATTTTGAACATTTTTTTATTGTTTTAACAATAAAAATAACAAAAACTTTAGTAAAACATTTTGAAAGTACTATGTCTATATAAAATGAACACTGCTACGAATATATAGAAAAAAATTCACGAGGATCTCATATTTTTATATTTTTATTCAGTGCAAATTTACAAATTCTTCATAAGAAGCAATGTTAAATTTTAGCAACTTTGGAGTTTGATAACTCTTAACCCATTCAATAAAATGATGTCAAATTTGGCACAAAATTTTTTCATGTGCTTATAAGAACAAAATACCAAAAATGTATCAAATTCTCATATTTTTAAAAATATCACTCATACATCCTTAATTGGTCATCATAAAAAATTTTTAAAAACAAAAATAAAGAATCACGAAATTTCATCTCCTGAATTTTTTAGTACACTTTGCGGTGAGATAAAAAGATTTTGTAATTAATAAATTAATATATTCGATATTGAAAATAATTCGTAGCGTTTTAGGAATCTTTTTTATGAGAAAAATAGTGTATGAATTAATTCCACTGTCGAATAGTTAGTATGTATTTGCACTGACAGAAAAGTATAATTGCGTTTCGTATTATAAAAAGTTTTAATTGTACTGATTTTTATAGAAATTAAATAGTATGTTTTATTTAGATCTTGTACTAAATATACTTATTTTTACTACAAACATTTATTTACGTAGTTTTAAAATAATTAACACACGATGTTATTTTTTATAGTAAGATCTGCTATTTTGATTCCTTTCAGAGTGGTGTTGATTCAAAAAAAGTATTACTTCCGCTATCTTGACATCGATAAAGCATGAGAAATGTTTTGAATAATATTCATTGCGAAATAAATATTTTGGAAACGAATTAAAATTACGTAAAATCTTCATGCATTTCAGAACTATACATTTTCGATGCTTCAACAACAGTAGCTCGGGTATTAATTGTTATTATTCGACATTTAAAAAAAGTTTCGAAAAAATTGTAACCATTCTTCAATACTCTATCAAATTAATCCTGCAAATAATAATTCGATAATATACATAAAAACTGTAAATCGTATAGTTATCGCTTTAAATAAAAACATAATTGTTAAGCGATCAAATGTACTACACTTTAAACAACTTTTTCTAAAAACTTTAATTCATAACTCATCTTCGTCACCGAAAAGTAAAAAAAATAGAATCGATACAATGAATATTCTAAAGATTATTAAATATGCATCACTGCCATTATCGCGAAAAGCAATTCATCGTCAAGCGGCACAATTTTTTTTCACATCAGCCGTAAATAATTTGAATTCCGAATGAGGGAATATCGTGCATAAAAGAAATCGATAAAAAAAAAGAAGAAGCAGACCGTTTCAAATAAGTTATAGTCAATGAAAAGTTCGCATCGGAGCCATATTATTGCGAGAAAATAATTCATCGAGTGACACGATTTTGCCGAAGGCCTCCCGGTGAAAAAGGGTTGGCAACCCCTGATGCCTGTTGCTAGGCGCTCGTCAGGTGTCCCTGTGTAAGTCGGGCTTGCATCGGACACTACATATGCAGCCTCACGTCTCTTCTCGCTCGCGCACTGATCGACGAGCCGGCGCATGCGTCGCTTGTTTCCAAGCCTTTATGGATCGCATATATATGTCAATTTTTCTCACTCTCCTCGTCCCTTTCTCTCTCTCTCTCTCCCTCTTCTTCTACTCTTCCTTCCGCCTCCTCCACCTGTGCTTTTTTTCTTCGAAAAAAAAATGTCGACTCGAAAAGCAAGGCTCCGTGGAAAATCTGCCGGTTGGCAACAATCCGCCAATCCCCGAGCGCTCGCTTTTCCGAAATTGGATTCGATGGATGGGAAACGATCGATGCAGCTAGCAATTCGCGCAATTGCCCTTTACCCCGCTCTTACGTGTAATCCCAAATTTTGAGTTCGTCAACACATTTCTATCTTTTTTTTCTTCAAATTTACGAATTAAGGGGTTTCGGTAGGGCTGGCGAAAATAAATGAAGTTTTGCATGTTGAAAGTATAGGGAATCGAAGTTTGTTGGGAACAAACTTCGATTGTTCTTTATCGAGGAAGAAATTTATATTATAAATTCAGAAAAAAAATCGTCTACATTCCTTTCGAGTTATCGAGTATTAAAGTTACGTATTTATATACGGAATTGTCTTAAAAAAACGATATTTCATTCGAAATTATAAAAAAAAATCTTATGTATTTCATAATCAAAGAATATTTTCTTCAAATTTTAACGAATTTTTATCATTTCGTTATGTATATACCGAAACACACCTCAAGCTAGTTTTCTTCCATAAAATCAAGCTCAAAATATATATTTGAACGAATAAAAGGCTTAACAACGTGATATGTCTCGAGTTTGATATTTTAATAAAGAGAAATTATGAAAAAAAAGAACATTGATTGTGAAATGACACGAGCAACGCGTAGCGAAATTTCAGTCGATAAAAGATTCTTTTTTGCTTTGTTTCCGTTTAAAAAAAAAGTATCGAGAATAAATAAATGAGGAGAAGGATTGCCGCGGTGCCTCGATGAACGTTTCATGTTCTCGTTTAATTAAATTTGTTTCTCGAGCTGTGCATATAGAGCACAATTAATTGGACAACCGCAATTTCAAGTATCGGAGACGTTCGCTTCTTTCTATTGCAAAATTATTTTAATTTGGGGAACAAACCGTTTCCGTGAACATTATGCACTTCCGTACAATTAGCACGATAGCATAACTATGGGCCGCGAGTAAACAATTACAATAACTATTATGCGTTCCTTCCGATGCTTTTCCCGTTCGCACAATATTTGCATAAACGCGATAGCTTTCCGATTACCTTCACGGAGTGCCACGACAAAAAATGTTTAATTGTTTATAATAAATAAAATTTTGATGATCCAATAAAATTTTTTACTTTTTTAAATTCTGTTGAAAATAAAAACCTTTACTGACGATCGCTCTGATATTTTTTTACAGTGAGAGAACGTTGGATATACATATTACTATAAAGTAAAACATTACAAGATATACCAACGATCATCCTGCTGATTATTATAGAACTGAATATAACTTAAAAATTATGATTCGTAAAAATTGGTTTTAATTTCGTTATACAGATCAATATTGAATGAAGAACGTCATGTATTAGTATAGTGTACATTGCGTAACATATTCAAAATTTCACTAAATTTGTTTGAAAAATACGAGTGTGGGATTTGCCTGAAAAATCACTCGAAATTGGGTGTTTCACATCACTTTAAATTGCGTTTTTCTTCAACAAAATTGCATTTTTTGAGATTGGTGCCAGCCCATTCACAAATTGCACATGTACTTACAATCCATTACTACATATGACTACATACCATGAGCCTCTCATGGTCGCCACGTTTTTTAAGCTCCGCCCATTTGACAAATCCCAATTATTGGGATCTGTATAATGGCGATATGACATTTGGTGGCAAAAAAAAAACGAACTATACTTGGAGAAAATTCTCTAATAGTAATTATACATATTATGAGATATTTATAATAGAGTTATTCAATTATTAGTAAAAATGGAATCAGTGATATTTACTCGTCAGAAAAAGCAAATGAACATGAAGTATAATAAGCAGTTGGAGGTGGAAACTGACAGGACTGTCAACGTTACTTTGTTGACTCCATTATAATTTAACCATATTTTCACATATGTGCAGCCTCAAATTGCGTTTTCCTACAACAAAATTGCATTCTTTGAAATTATTACCAGCCTAGTGACAAATTGCAAATGTATTTATCATCCATTGCTATACCTATGACTACATATCATGATCCTCTCATGGTCGCAATGTTTTTTAAGTTCCGCCCATTTGACAGATCGCAATAGTGAGACAAAAATAAATTCGGCGTTCATGAAGGTTGCCACTAGACCTACATTTAGTCCGAATACTTTGTTTTCCATTCCCATCTGTATTAAACTTTTGATTACGGTTGTACGGAATCCTACAAATCATGGGAATAGCCACGCACATTATATCGGGCTATTATCCTCGTGCGTGTCGAACGCGAAGGGCCTGGCCGCGTTTGCCTCGCACCCGTACACACTCGTCGATCGGTCCGTGCGCGATCCAGCTCCCACATGTGTACCCATGCATTTTCCTCTGCGCAAACATACGAGCCTCGAACGCTGGATTACCGCGAGGACGCGGCGAACCTGTGCAAACCCATTTCGTGCACCTGCCTGACATTTTGAGCTCATCGATTAAAATCCAACGCCAATACACCATACGAACCGATAAATATCTCTTTCTTATTATCCCTTTATTTCCGTGAGAATAAAATAAGAGCCGCGATCATTCGTTTTAGCTCTTTTCCCGATGAATTTTTATGTTTAAGGTATAGTTCGATAGCTAAGTGCCGTATAAGAAAGGGGCCGATCCCCTTCACGAAAAAAGTAGTGTTCATAAAATGGTATACCATATATCATATATCATTCAAAATGGACAGATTATTTTGTTAATCGAAAATAAAACTTGTTAAAAATATGAAAAAAATTTTAAAACGTGTCTCGTATCATTTTATTGCA
>JAPYYW010000187.1:0-76904 GCA_030522545.1 Cremastinae sp. A BG-2022a | reverse complement strand
GAAATCTAGATGGTGAACCTTCTTAAAATTTTGCACATCTCTTTATTGTACTTGAAAGAAGCTTCCTCAAGTTTAAAAAAAAAATCCTAAGATTATGAACATTTAAATTTTCATACGTACATAGCAAGCACAAGTCACCTTGGATGACCTTGAATTTTGAGTATGTTGTTCTTGAAACAATTTGCAACAACTTTTCTTAATAAACTTAAGCTCTAAAATCACATGGTATGGAGATAAATTGAAATAAAAACTTTTGATTTGACTGTACCTACAGAACTACCTTAATCATTTATAAATTATTAAATTCGTGACAAATAATTTATTCATAATTTATTGAAGAGAGAAAATTGAAAAAAAAAACATTTGGCGCGAGGAATACTTTTTAAAAAATCTGTTCCCATGGTTTGCAAACTTTGTAAAAATATTTTATCAAATTTTTTTTTCAAGCGAATTGTTTCCACCGTCTTTTAAAGCCGGCACTCAATCGTGATTTTTTAGATGAAAAAAAAAGAGGAGTCGAGGATCCGAACACTTTAATTACGAGTCGCATTGTGTTTCTCGCGTCGAAACAAGGACGCGGCGAGTATGTATTGTACACGACAAGCACGTACTCGTCATAGCAATTACTCCTTTTTGACTTTCCAAAGCTGCTTACGAGCAAAATTGTGAAACTTGGCTCTCTACACAGTATGGAAAGAACTAGTCGCGACCTCAACAACGAGAGAAAGAGGGAGAAAAGAATAAAGAGTATATAAAGGAAAAAATATGGTCGTGCGTATACACGACTTTTGATATTTCATTTATTCCGTTTTATTTCATAAGCACGTGGGCGTGCATCGTGTACACAAAATGAAAATTTAACATTTCAAAATAATTACGAAAATTACAAAAAATAAGTGAAAACGTATTATTTTAGGGAAGGCCAAGCCGTGAAGAATTTGAAAATAAATACAGCAATCAACCTGATGAAAATATATTTAATAAAGTGGGGAAAAATGAGAAACTTGTGAAACAAGCAAAGAGTCGCGACGTTGAAAATTTCGAGAAAGAAGACTTGATAAGTATTGTGCCAGATATAATGACGTCTCGATTAAATTGGGTTAATAATCTATGAGAGAAAAATGTGGATACTCGAAATGGAGAATTCGATCGAGGCCGTAAATAAAAGTTTTCGAAAGAAGGAAAAAAATAGGCTCGTTTCCGACACGCATGTAAAAAGAGACGAGAAGACGAAAAAAAAAAATAGTATGAATATGTAAATAAAATTTTTGGATAACAGTTAATCGGGAGAAACGTCGCGCTTGTTTCTCCGAGGTTTGTTTCCTCAATATATCCCGCGATTCGCCAGTTCTTTAGAATCTCTCTCGTATAATCTCTCTTGCACGGAGTCTCGTGACAAAAAAATATACTATATATATATCAGAAGAAGATTTCTCATGAGGCAGGTTCAGAAGCTGCGTCCGCGAGCTGCCGAGTGCACACCCGACGAAAAACGCCCTGGGCGACTTAACTCACATTCTGGGTTAAAACGTGCCCTCTCTCTCTTTCTCTCTATCTTCGAACCTTTCTACGGACAACGAGTTCTGCACCGAAGTATCCGCAGATTAGGACAGGTCGATCGAGCGTATCTCGTTTCTCCGCGTGTTTTGGAATGGAAACCTGATTCCTCGTACGTCTCCGGCGTGCCATCGTACTCGTCGATAGACACGCGCCTACGGGCTTCCTCTCCATTTATAGGTTTGTAGATCGACCAGTGCGCGTATCGTCGTTTGTCTAAAAAAGGAAAGTTGCTCCCTCGATTGACAATTTTCATCCGAAACTTTCTTTTTTTGCACCCTTCATTTTTAACTCCCTCTCGCAAAAAAAATAAACAAATTGCACTTCCAAACGAACCAAAAAGTCAAAAAGCTATAATTTAAAAATAATCTTAAAATTGTGTTATATATGGATTTAAATGGTGAAGATTCGAATCGATCTATACTTGACGAGCTGACGAATTATCCTGTCATCACGATCAAGAAAATAACGTAGAAAGCTGGATCGAGTGTATACTCGTTCGCGATAAGATCGAAAAAGGCTCATCAAGAATTTTCCTCAACACCGATTCATCTCAAATTTTCCATCTCAATTTCGAGCATGCCACGATAACGTCATGTTCACAGATCCTTCACGTTTTTTCTCTATCCGTTCTTCGAATCTCGAGAAAAGACGATTTCGTATTCCAAACTAACGAAATTCCTGGACGTGCGTGAGTCAACGCACTAGAAATTTTCGTATAACTGTATCCAACGTGTGGAGCGAGAGAGAAAGATTTGTCGACCTCGAGTTTTCATGAGGAAAGTCGGTCGTTATTTGACCCCTTTTTTCAGATCACCATACTCAAATTTTTCATATTTTACATATATTTTCTGGTCTGAAAAAAATGAAGCTTCTCGATTGAAATAAAAAAAAAGAGTTTTTAAGAATAAGAAATCAATTAAATCATGAACGATTACAAAAATTCGACGCTTGGGATTTTTTAACGCGTCACTTTCACTCGCAATTGCTGCAAAATAAGCCGAGGCTTTTCGAGCCTTTTCATAATAATTATCTGGAACAATGAGACCGCGAGTATAAGCGCGACAGGAATGTGTATATAAAATTTTTTCCTCATCTCCGAAGTCATTTGTTCTTTCGTTTTTTTCACCGCTTTTTGTTTTTTCTCGACGTTTTTTCTGGAGAAAAGAGTTTGAAGGATCGTTAAAAGAGCGCCGGCGAGAAAAATGACCGCTCGAGGAAGAAACGAATTTAGGTAAAAAATAAGAGAAAAAGAAAAAAAAATGAGAGTAAGGAACGCGCGCGTCAGTCAGGCAAGAGGAGGATTGAGCTTTTTCGCCGGGAGGAAAATGAAAAGGGAAATAAAAAAGCCAAGAGTGAGAGAGAAGTGATCGAGTTGAGAGTTCAGGAAGCATCGTCGCTCGAGTGGCAACGTCCTCAACTTGACTAGACTCCGGGAAAAGACAATTGATCGGACGTGACCCGTTTCGTGTTTAGAAAGCGAACTCTTTCGCGAAAATCCGCGTGTGCGGGTCTGCCGCTCGTATCCGTGTTCTCTTTTCTCCTTCCCCCGACATTTACTTGCCCGCATTCGCATTTCACAATCTAACATTTTTTTAAATATTTTTCTTCCATTAACTTCCATTATTTTCTCTTATTTTTTAAAAAAGAATTTAAAAATATATTCTTATTTTCTACTTTGAATTTTTATGTTTTTTTTTGCTGTATTTTTATTATTAAACAATATATATGGTCCATTATTTATTGACATTTACTCGCAGGAAGAATAAGAAAAAAATTAGTATGTACAAATGAGAGGGAGAAAGGCGTAACACATATTTTCCGGAAAAGTTTTATTCGCGAATTTAGAAATTTCCGTGACTCGACATGGGATACGCCTGGAGATTCCGCGTGATTTTTCCGGAAATAAAATTCACACGATCCATAATAGCGATCTTGGAAGAAAAGATGAATGAAGGAAAAACGATACGCGGATGCGAATCGCAGGGAGGAACGAGAACTATGAGAATTGGGTTAGCACGTTTGCACTAACATTATATTCTGATTGAAGAACAAGTAGAGAAATGAGTCTGGGTACAATTTGCACTGGAATATAAAATTCTCAAGCTCTGTAACGAAGCGCTCAAAGTTTTTAATTGGCTAAAGGCAAGAAAAAAAGATAACAATAATGTATATAATTGAAAAAGACCGCACGAAAAGATTCTCGACGATGATGCCCGGAATTTCGCGCTGGGAATCGAGTCGACACGTATTAAGAAAATCAGTTCCATCTATGATTCAATGACAGCGATTTATTTATTTTCTTTTCTCAAATTTTTCTATATAGCTTCCTAAAACTAGAAATTTATATTTGAATAGATTTATTCATGTACAAACTTTATTTTATCGTACTCAATTTATTATATGTGTACTTAAAAAATGGATTTAAAAATTGTACCAAAAAATGATCTGAAAAAGTGTACTTAAAAGATCATTTTTTTTAAATAACTTGTCTCTGCTGTAAAAGTAGAATAAGAATGTGTCCCAATCGAGTGAAAATGAACATTTTTCAGAGCATTAGTCGGTTAAATTGACGGCTAATGAAACGACTCGGATTATTGTCGTAAGCTGCGGTGAACTGGTGAAAAATACAACGTCGGAGGGTGGAAAAGACTCAGAAGAGCCGGTGCCATCAAGCTAAGTGGTAGGCGTAGTGTTTGAAAAAAAAAGAAAAGAAAGAGTGAGACCAGAAGAAGCTGGTGAAAAAAGGAAGAGTGGGAGGAGCACACAGTCATCGCGGTCGACTGCGAAAGAATACCGCAGATGAGGCGCCTGCTCTTGCACTTTATCCCTTCCATCTTCTACCGTCCTCACCTCCCTTTCTTTCACGAAACTATCAATGATCGCCGGCATTCGTCCGATGAAAATTTGGTCATTTGTATTTCTCAAGTATAATTATTATTCCGGACAAAATTAATCGTCTTCGCCTTCCTTAATGCTCTTTTCTTTTTTTTTTATGAGTATAAACATACATTTCTTTCCATAAACTATAAATTTTTTTTTACTGCGGATAAAATTTGAAAAAATATTTTAATTTATATTAAACCAGTGATTTTTGGCCAATTCTTAAACATTTTTTTCTTTAAATTATAAATTTAGTTTACTCCGAATAAAATATGAAGCAATTCTTCAGGCGACCCGGTTATAATTAATTACTAGTGATTTATATGTCTAAAAAATAATTCGATACACTCGTGCAAGTTTCAAATGTAAAAATGATGATCGACAGGTGTTTCACCAACTTGCCATTGAGTCACAAATACACTGTCTGGCCAATATATGAGGTATAAATACTGGCTGAAAAACATCAAGCTGTATATTAAAAAAAGGATAAAAGGGAGCATCAGGAAAATGGATGGTAAAAAATGATTCTGGTGAACAAAAAAGTCCTTTTTGGCTTTGAATTCAAGGTGCCGAGAAGAAAGACTGACACCACTCAGGCAATTTGCTCTAATCGAGGGTTACACTCAATTGTTTCCCCCTTTCCGTTTCCCACATTTTATCTTTTCGCAGTTACGTAATTCAAGGTCCAAAGACTCCAAAATTCGAAATATTATGAAGAATATAATGCGTCTGGAGAAAAAAAACGCAGGAAAACTTTAAAGGTGCATCGCACCTGTCAAAGTGAAGGAAAAGTGTCTTTTTATCCTCAGCTCGAATTTTATTTTTACGCATGGACAATAATGCATTTCTTCACCTCTGTCACATCGATAATCTTATAATGATAGTCGCTACTTTTCAATTTTCTTCATTTTTCTCAAAAATAAATGTTATAATTTTTTTTTCATTTTATTTTATAATGAAAATGTTTTGTGCAGCAAAATTAATAGCAATGTCAATAAAAATAATGTGATTTTGGTTCGAAATAAATCGTCGGCTCGATGTTCTCTGATGGTCCTCCGAGCTTGAGAAAATCTCATTATATACCAGTAAACTGAAGTGCAAAGTAGATTAAACGGGCGTGTGTTCGTAGTACATGGACGGATGGAGCGGAGAGTAAGAGGGAGAGAGACGGATAGCGAATTTTCAAAGGACACGTCGCTAGACGAGTCACGACGGATGAAAGATCCTCAAGTTCGAGTGAGAAACAGAAAAAAAAACGGTAGAGAGAAGCGTAGATGCAATTGCTCCTGGATAAAGCGACCTGGGTGACGAGTAATATGGGGAGACGGCGACGTTTCTCAGGAAAGAAAGCTGCTTGGAGAGAAGTCGTCGAGAGGAATAAAATGAAAGAGTGAGAGAAAAAAGAAAAAAAAAGTTGATTCTCGTGTCGCATTGCTGTACGAGCTACCGATGCACTTCGAAACCTCTGTCTCCTCGCTTCATCCCTCCTCCTCCTTCTTCTCTCGACGCTCTTTTTTTTTCTCTCGAGAAAAGTGTACGTATATAACTCTTTTTCTCTTTCTATCAAAGAACTGTCCCATGTCGAGTAGAGAAAAAAAGAAGAAGAAGAAAAGAGAGAGAGAGAAAAGTCGCTCTCTTCTGAGGTGGCTCTGATGAGCGAAAGAGAGGAGAGGGCATCGCGTCCGGCGCAGTGACCTACTATCTTCGCTTCGGCGGCTTCTGGTGTGCACAGTCGCACGCACACTCCGAAACCCGTCCCCGCCGAATAAAAGGGACCGAGGAGACTCATTTTTGAGCCGCGAGTTACCGGAGTTACGCCCCTCTGCTCCGGAGCCACCCGTTGACGCGTATCTTACGCTCGCCCGCCGCCATGCGCGATATTTTAACGCACCTTCGTCTCTTTCTCGATACGTACGTGTGCACGCGCACACTTTTTGCCTTATTCCACGATTTACAATGGTTAATGAGCGCTTCGTGCCCGATCGCAAATAAAACATTTCGCCGGGATATACATGAGAGAGGAAATATATACGTTTTTCATGAAAGATCCGTATCGCGGCTGTTAAACTGCTGGATTTTTCATTGACCCGGAATCTAATGCCGGAAACAAATCGCGTGGAATCTTTTTATTTTTTCTTCTTTTCCTCACTCGATTGCTACATTCCTCAGAGTACACCGTAAACATATTTTTGTTTGGATTTTTATATCTTGAATACATAAAATGGAAAATAAATTATATTTCCATTATTCGGAATTATTTTTAGGGGATGGTCGAAGCGATCGCACGCTTCGACGAGCCATTTCCGGATGAATGACTCATCGACAAAAATCCTGGTAGTAACGTAACGGAAGCTTTTTTGTCCTTTCCATCCTTTCCTCGTTTTTGTCCGCTCTTTATTATTTTTACTTTTTATTTTATTTTTTTTTTTATTGATTTTAAAGTTCAGAACGACGAGAGTTCGGAGAGGTGGATTAGAGGGTTGGGTGGCTCTCAGACTTTGTCAACGGAAGTGAGTCTGAAAAATACGACTCTCGTCTCTTTAATTCACATTCACTCTATGATTACGATTTCATCTCGTACTCCAATTTTTATTTTTTTTTTTTCGTCGCAGGTTTTCCATTTATCCCCTCGTGACTCCAATTACTCTTTTTTTTCTCATCTCGCAATTAAACCCCATTTTTGTTATTTAACTTTTTTGTACTCACAAAAGCTAGCAGCAGAGGCAATAATAGGCCAAAAGTCGTCCTTCGTATACTCCTCCGCGTTCTCTCCATTGTGTGCCCGTGATTTCTGCAACGAGACAATAATCCAATTTTACAGTCGAGTCAATGAACAATAAATGCAACAAATGAATAAATTATTCTCCCGAGCTGTCGAGTTCACTCTCAAAAGGATTCTCCTTCGAATTATAAAAATTTTCCCTCTTCATTTCTGGGCACATTAAATAACAATTTTTCTCTTTTTTATCGAGACCTAAGTCGATTAAGAAATTTTTCTCGGTGTATAAAGGATACGTAGTGGAAAATAAAATGAAATCGTATGAAGTTTGTATGCAGAAGAATCCTCATCGTGCTCGAGCCATCGCACTCATTTATTTTCGACACTCGGATTTTTTTTTCTATGGAGACTTTATTTCATTTTACTTTTAATGTGTATAGAGATTATATTATTATTATTATTATTTTTCATGCAAAGGTAAAAAAGGTCTCAATAGAATCGTCGAAACGCGAGAGAGCGAGATCATCATTCACCGGGTCACTATTTTCTCCCTTCTTCGAGGGCACAAGAGCGTTCAGTGATTTCTTGAATGAAACGTCGCGGGTTTTCACTGCACCGGGCCTCGAACGCTCTGTAGAAAAAAAGCATACGGGCACGAGGTAAAGGACGAGGCGGATGGGTCGGAAGAAAAAAGGAAATGTTTGATTCACGCTTCTTGGTGGGTCCATGAACGCTTTCACTTCATTTTCTACCCTTTTACACAATTTATTACGCCTCGCGTTTGTGCGTCGATTCATTAATTATTCAAATATTACATCAAGTCGCTCTTCGTCGTGAGTTTCACCGAACGAACTCTTCTGTGTTGAATTTTTTATGTGAGATACATCTTTTTTTTTTAATTGCACAAAAATGAACAAAGGATATTAAAGCGTCACTTTTGAGGGTACATAAAAAGTAATGAAGTTGCTCGGGATCTCATTAGGAAAGTGAAGGGACCAAGAGACGAAAACAAAGAACTGCCACACTTCCGCTAATTCATCAAAATATAAAGAATAAAAAATATATACCGGCCAAAAATCACGATTATTGAATTTTACTTCAAGGTGTCAAACTGTACACTTTTCTTCACCTTGCTTCCGGTGGGACAATCCTATTCCACAAATTGAGCCGAAATTTTGCCAACTTCCGGAAACTCTACACTACTCACGAAGTAAAAAGAAAAGGAAAAGAAGAAGAAGAAGAAGAAAAAGAAGAAGAAAAAACACACTCACACACGCATCAACGAAAATATAAAGAAGTAAAAAAAAAAGATATAAGCGTAAAAATTCGATGGTCGCGCGAGTGGCGATTGATTCAACGATTATCGATCGTTCGTCATGAGGTCTTGGCCCGGTCTCGTGTTCGGGACTTAAGGGCCCAAAGAGAGTGGCTGTCCTGGCCGGCGGGGACTGACTGAACCTGCGAGAGCCACTCGTCGCGGCTACGAGCCGCGTCCCAGTGACCTACTCACCGATACACGTACCTCCTCTCGTGTCAGGCCCCACCATACACGCGCACCCGGACCCACACGCACCTCTCTACACATGTTAACCATTCAGCACCGAATCCGTCGTCCTCTCTCTCTCTCTCTTTCTCTCTCAGTACTCCTCCCTTATTATCTTTTTACACTCCGTGCAATTTTCGACCACCCAAATACAGATTTCGCCCGCTTGAATTTATATCTGACGTTTATAAGAGTGATACTCGATAGTCAATTGAGTGGATTTTTTTAGAAAAAAAAACATTTAATTGTTGTTCGATATACTAAATCATTGATTTTTTAATCAGTAGCTGAGGGAAATTTGTCGTTAATGAGTTTTGTCGAAAGATATGAGTGTCTCATATATAAGTTGGTCATTAACCGTCACCAGCTGTCAGTTTTGTGGAGATAAAAAATTTTCGTTGTTTGATATTCTAAATCATTGGTTTTTAATATTTTCCGTAGGTAAAGGACGTACGTGGAACATTTGTTGTAAATGAGTCGTTATAAGATAATTATTTCGTTGAAAGTTGGTCATTGACTTCATCGTTACAAGACAACAGTTTTCTGAGGTTTACCAGGTATTTTTAAAAATTTGAATTGCATATTTTTCGATAATTTCTTCGATAATCCAAATTTTTTATGCCTCCATACGAATTTATTCAATTCGTTTGAAATTTCATATTGACCATTCGATTATAAAGTCTCGTAATAAAATTCCATATTTCAAAATGAATTTTCTCCCTTGAAGAGTCGACGACCTACAAAAAATTTCTTTTCTTGTTACACAATTTCATTGACTCTGAAACATTTGCATTAATTCAAGATCAAAATATTTGGTCTGAAATGTATTAAATACTCAATTATTCGTCATTTCTATTGCAATGAAAATTTTGTAAAGGAAAAAAAAAGAAAATTGACGTCCATACAGAGGGCCACGAAGAGCAAATAAAAAAAATTGTTTGCACAGAGTGTGTATTTGAGAGGTTAAATGCGCAATGTTTGTTCGTGATATGGGTGCAGCAGTGGCACAGAGACGAGCAGCATGGTCCTCTATTCAAGTCTTTCTGTTCTGACGGTTCTTCACTCGGGAGGGGATTACTCGTCCCTCGAGGTACGGACGTCTTGTCTGCGGAGCGTTGCACGCGGGCGCATACACCGGCGGCGGCCGGAGCGTGTCTCTTTACCCGAGTACAGGTGAAAAAGAGACTCTCGAGTACACCGCGCGTTCACGCACCTCCTTTATCCCCCCCTCTAGCTATAACGCGTGACGTACGAACTCCGCGGCTTTCGAGAGAATGCGCGGCTGCATTACACTTTTCCGAACAAACGATATATCGTAAACAATTATTTTACCACCATTCACTCCAGACTTTTAAAATATTACATTCTTTATTCTTTGATTTTTATTCATTTCATCAAATGATAAATTATATCACATCCATCGGAACTCTGCGATGAATACGATATATTGTAGACTTATCAAAAACTTTAAATTAGTAAAAGTGCTTATTTGTAAAAGTAAGTAAAAGTTAGTAAAAGTACGACTCTTCATCAAGGACTATTCAGAGCATTATCTCAATATAATATCTCAAAAGTCAGAGGCTTTATAGTCGTTGAAAGCACATCGATTTGTTGACTAAATTTTTCAGGAATTGAAAATTGATCATTTTCGGGACCAAAAGTATTAAGATGACATTTTCGTATACTTTCTTATACTTTTTTGTACTTTAAGGTTGAATAATATATGTGTAGGTTCATCAAACTTTTGGAAAAATTGAAATTATGTAGTACATATATGAAATTTATGAAGAAAATTCGAGAAAGAATAAAAATGAAAGATTATGCACAGAAAATTTGTGATCATCTGCTACGAAATATTCCATCTGGGATGTACCTGACAAGTAACTGACCGCATTAAATTTTTCACGTAAATACATTCTTTTGGTATGTAGGATAGATATACGGGCAATTGCATAGACGATGTGTTCATTGTCTCGCGGAGCGCGAATAAATTTGCATAACTTTTCGAGCAGGATAAAAAAACGAAGCGGCGATCGAGAAAAAGAAGAAGGCAATCGAAAATGACCCAGATTCCAGGAGCACCCGCATACCAGACTCGGCAAAATGTTTTTACGTTCGAAACGTCACGTCAAGAAAATGCGAGGGGAAAAAAAGATAAAAAAAGAATGACGCGGCTAGGTAGATAATTCGTGAAAGTGAACGCCTTTTCCTTCCGTTTTTTGTTCTTCTCGCTCTTCGTTTTTCTCGCTTTTCGTCTGTTTGCGAGCGACGCAATGCAGCCTTTTTGCTCCCTTATCTCCTTCTCGTTCCTTTGTTGTTGCCAGAATAACTTGATAATTATAAACTGGAACTTCCGCGTTGTTTCAGACTCAATTTCACACGTTCTCCAAAACAAAACGCGATGCATAAACGAACGGGAAAGATTCACGTCGAGTGCATTATTTAAACGACACGATTTAGAGAAAAAATAGAAATTTAAATAATCCATGCTAATTTTACGCTTCTGCATATTCGAGTATAATCTTTTTGTCTGAAGAAAGTGAAAGAAAATTGGAACTAATTCCAGCCTTAAAAAAATCTTCATAAAAAAGACAAAAAATAATAATAAGGAATATAGTCTATTTTTTTATTCAGAATAATTTTTCACCAGACTCTCATGAAGCCTTAAAAATTAACGAGAGCGAGGGAAAAGAAAACTCGAGATATTCTTTACTCCGCTTCGTCGTTGTTTTTTTTCAACAGTCACGATGAAGTATCACTTTTTTCGATTTCTTTTTTTTTTGTAGCGAAGCCAAGTTTCATCCGCACGGCCACCGTTGGCCCGCACAGGCACGTGTATCAGAAATGTCTTGTAACAGAATAATAGAGCGCGAGAACTGATGACGAGAGAGGGACAAGGAAGAAAAGTGAGAAAAAGAATTGAAAACCCGCGATAACGTCGGTATACTCGACAGGTGTATACGTTTTATAACACCGGCAACATCTTTTTCTCTGTCTCACTCGTTCCATCTCTTGCTTTTGGAACAAGCTGCCGCGATATCCAGCAGGGCCTCGATATATTTTCCACCCCGGCATGATGACGCATCTATATACTCGTACAAATTCAATTACGTTACCATTTTGATCGGGGCTACTAATATCGCTTCAGACACCTTCCAAACTCTCCAGCCACGCCTCTTTCTCACTTTTCCCCCTCTCTATTCATATTTTCTCCATCATTTTCCTCCTCATCATCACAAACACGAGGGCAACTCATTGATTTTTCAACCGAGAATCACGAGAAGGTTTTATCGTGACTATCTCTCCCGTATCACACGTAAGAAATTATTTGACCTTTTTCTCACTTCGTTAACCCGATTAAATATACAAAAAGAATATTCAGCTGGTGAAAGAATTGACGAGATTGTAATTAGTTCATCGACGATTCCCCCGAGTATAAAGTCATCAGGTTTCTTTCGCCTGATCGAGCTTAACTGTTAAAATTATTCGTCTTGATTGGCGAAGGTGATGAGAGGGGGAATAAAAAGGACAGAAAAATTTGAGCGAAGAAGTGCGAGACGACTGACAGACACGAAATCGTAAAACGTCAATTTGCATGAAGTATATATTTTCCCCTCTCTTCGTCTCTCTCGCACACGCTCTTGCCCCGTAAATTTCTCCGCGTGATCCCGAGTGATTTATCTCGTCGTGATAGGGTCTAATTAAAACGGTTCGTGTGCGTGACAACTGGAAAGAAAGTCACATGTTCGAGATCGGAAACTGCGTCGTATTAACACTATCGATAATACTATTTTCTTATTAATTTCTTCTTCTCTCTTCACAAAACTGATATTCCTTTCACAAATCGATGTAATTAAAAAAAAACTCTCATATATAAAAAGAAAAAAATCTAAACAATATTTTGAATAAAAAATTCAAGAATCTAATTTGTAAAAATATGACAAACGTTTTCAACACTCTACTGCTTTTGCTAACACAAAAATTACGTAGTCAGGAACGATCGTGAAAATAATCACCTGTTATTATTACAACTCGTACGGAAATGTTCACTTATCTGTGAAAATAATCATTATAGAATAATCGTTTAAGTTAATCACGATAATTTTTCCGTGGAACCGCCCTATTGTTTGTAAATGGAAAAAAATGGGAGAAAATAATATGCGCGAGGCGGAATCACGCGTTTAAAGGGAACAATCGGAGCATTGGAGTGAAAATATTTACATCTTCGTTCCTGACGAAAAGAAAGGGTCGTTTGCGCAGGATCGTTTCCTTCTCTTTTTTTTCTATGATCAAAAATCATGACTCGCAGGGTTAAGGTGCATTATAAAATATTATGTGGAAAAATGTTGGAACGATGGATGGACGTTTAGTGAAGCTCTTGGGGCAATAAGTAACAGTCATTAAAAGTCTACGAATATTTATGTACATACACGATCTACAAAGAAATTTTTGTCACTATGCACATTCATTTGTATAAATATTTTCAAAAATTTTTTAAAATCAATATCGGGATTAAAATTTTTCCTCGCTCTTTTCTTTTTTTTCGTTTCAATTCGAAAACGTTCACAAATTTCACCGGTTTTGTGTGTCAAGAGCGACGCGAGTCGTCGGACCGGCCTTGATTTCTTCGAGCATCTCTCTCTCTCCGATCCGATTGGTCAGACCCAAATTTTTCTGGCCCGAAAAAAAAGACAACACTTTCGAAAACTCATCCTGCTTTCACACTCGCTTGCATGCTAACCCACAGTTGCTATTTTTTCCTTCACCGCCGTTTATCCGCGACTCGGACAACGAGATTCCTCATAAAATTGGATATAATTCGCGCTCGAAAGAAAATAGCTTTACATCCGTGAATTTGGGTCAGCCCGATGAAAGTCTGCCATACACGTTTTGTTTCAAAGGAATCAAGAAAAATTCAGGTATACTTAAATCTCGCGATTGTATCGTTGAAAGATTAACGATAAAAAGAGCAGTATTCGTATATCTCCGGATTTTCACGAGTAACTAATTAATTAGGGTCATAAAGAAGGATGAAAGAATAAACGAATTGAACGTGAGAATAATCCGGGACGAGTGTGTGAATCGAAAATAGTATATTTGAGATAAAAATTCGATGAAACGTCGCTGAAACGTATTAAAAAAGTATAATTATCGAGAACAAAAGAAATAAATGAGAGAGAATGACAATCGGATGTGACGCTTATATTGACAAAAAATTGACCGAGGAAGCACAATGACTGAATGTGAAAGTACGAGAATAAGATCGCGTGCGACGACCGCGCGAGCATTTCTCGATCGTCCCACGTACACGAGATGACAAACGAGTGGCTCGAGAGACGAGAATTAATACGCGAGAGGACATACATCTCGCCCGTGAAAGAAAAATAATAAAGGAATAAACCCCACGATGGATTATAATGTGGAACTTTCGTATGACGATATTAAACGCAAATTATGTCAGAGAAACCACATTGTCTTGGCCTAGATACATCTCGCTGAATTGAAGTAGGATAATGCAATTTAAAAAATTGCTTAAATATTTTTTGACCAAGTTTTTACTCTTGTCAATCTACGAAAAAGAATGAAAATAGAAAAAAATGACATAAAAAATGCACGATGTAAAATGAAACTGCAACATGTCGAGTTTCTGATTAACGGTAACGCACGTCATGTAATCTGCGAGTGCACATGAGAAGAGGAAGGCAAAGAGGATCGGTATGGTCCGGTTTCCTCGAGTCGGAAATCAGGTATCAGATGACACGACTAGTAACTACCGTAAGGAGCCATTCTAGTTCCATATTTTTTGTCCTGACATTCCTGACGATCAAAAGGGCCCAACAACTATTTAAAAGTGCATGAAAATGTGGTAATCGCGTCCTTGCGACTCTAATATATGTAAATTTCTCGCCGGTCGACGTCGCTTTCTCTGTCTCTTTCTTACGCGCGATCTGTTTTCGTTTTTGTAGAAGCCCTTTGTCCTCGGTGCGTAACAGGTGCTTCGCTGTGACGTAAACGTGCACGAGTTTACCGTTATAACACAACAGCCGGGGGAATACCTGCAGGAAGAGCCAAAGGGATCCTCGTGAAACCCCCTTTTAAAATACGTCTGCTATTTTTAATTTAACGTCTCTCACTCTCTCCTGAGGTAGATGCATTCTTCTTCACAACGAATTACGGTCGACTAACGGACAATTTGCCACACGAGAGAAAGTTCTTGGATTTTTCATATTTTTTTTAATTACAAAAATTATCCTAGCTAGACTAATTTTTTATCGATAAACAATGCTCAATTTTTATGAATATATTTAAACAAGACAAAAATGTCTTAACGCGTATTCTCAAATGACGACTCTAGAAAAAATGTCTTCTGTTGAAAATATATGTATACATTATGTTCGTGTGACAATAGAAAGAGTTACGAGCATAAAACGCGCATGTTGCTCTATTGCCGAGCAGAAAGCGCGAAATTAGGCTATCTCCGTGGTTTTTTTTTCTTTTTCTTTTTTCGTTACACTGTAACGCGCATTTTCTCGCAAATGGCAGAAAGTTTCGTGAGCGGAAGACAAAGAGACAGTGTTTTTTTTCTTTTTTAAGACCGTATAAAACATTTTTTCTCATCGTAAAAAATAACCTGAATAAATGTTTGATGTGTGTACATTTTCATAGAGATAAATGAAAAAAAATTTAACAAAAACACATAAAGATGGAAGCAGTGAAAAAATCGGTTTGAATTAGAGATTATTAAAAGCTGCAAGTGTTTTCAGGTCAATCGAGAACCTAGGGGTGGGGATTCTCATACGAGTGTCCCCTGATCGAGATACCGCCGTCAGGATATCGATGGTAGTCTCGGCGAAGACGCGCATTTCTTTTCGATGATCTTTTTTACTCCCACTCTTTTTTCCCCTCTCCGTCGAGGCAACGGCCTTATTCACGTGGAGAAGAAGGAGAAGAGGAAGAGGAAGAGAAATAAGAGGAAGAATGAGAAGAGGATAAGAAACGCATCAGTCGGATGAAGGACGCGGAGGATCGGTGAGAAAGAGACGCGAGAACATTGACACACTGACTCGCTACCCCACATACCCTTTTACCTTTCCGATATGTATAACACAGCCGAGAAATAACACGTGTCCCGGCCATATACTAGCATACCGAGCACCGCGATCGAAATAATCTCCGAAGAAATTCTTTTTTCCTCCGCGACGAAAAACGTACGACGATTTATCATATTATTTTTGAAAAATTATACTCGTTTCACAAAACGACTTCGCAAAATCGTGGCGCACTCTCTTGAAATTTAAGTTTCACTTGGGCATTCACTCGGTACACGATGAAATTTAGAGGCATTGAAAAAATATGTATATTTCTTTCTCTCGACACAAACCTTTTTCCTCGTTGGTGAAAAGTGATATAATCCTATGGCACACACACTTTGGCACTGTTCTCGTTTTTCTTCCCTTGGCACTCCAACTTTATCGGAAACTTGATTGTCTTTTTTTATTACGAAGATCTGGGACTCAGCCGAGAGGGAATACGTACATGGAGATGTTTGTTTGAATTTTGAGGAAATAAGAGGTGGCTCGCCCCGCGACTCAGTCGATGATTATGTTCGTTGTGGAGCTTTCAGACTCGGAACGTCCGCTATATACTCTCCCCCTCTCTGTGTCCGTCTCACTCACTCTCGTTACTCAAAATCGGCGCTTCGTGAGCACACGCGCTCCCTCTCTTTCACGGATATATCGTGTGTCTCTTACCTCTCTCGTCATCGCGGCTTTCACCGAAAACTTCCTTGCGCTCGCTCGCTCATTCGCGTACAAAATTCTCTCCCGCTCGCGAGACTTTTGCCGTCGAACTTGGGAAAATATTCGGTAAACGTCATCACGACCATTTTTTGTTTTTTGCTTAATTTTTACTTTTCGCTTTTTATTCACAAAATTTTTAGTTATTTAATCCAAATTATTTTTTGTAAAAATCATAGATAAAATTTTTAAAAAATTTCTAGATATTCATTTATGAGGGTATGTTTGGTTTCAATTATTTCTTGTTCAAAGATTCAAGTTTCAAGGAATTAGATGCCCATTGTGTATCTGAATAGAATATTATTTTGTACACATTATTCTGACCAGGATCTTTTTGGACCATTATTCACCTATACCATATGTTGACTGCTTTCTTTTTTTCCTTTTAATTATTTACGTACAGACAGTGCGATATGACTTGTCGAGAGTATGCGTTTCGAGAATGAATCACACACCGGATCGTGCACGAAATAATGAGTGACAGCATATTGCGACCCGGAACTTAAAAAAATGCACACAACACACAAGAGACAATTTTGTTTTAAAGAAGTAGGCAAACAACGTTTAAAAATACATATGTTTAAAAAATTTAATAAATTTTAATATATTAGTTTAATAAATTAGTATATGTTTGATATGGAATGAAATCGAGAAAATTCGAAAATCTATTGATTAAAATGAAATTAAAATGAATATAAGTGTATTATTATTAATAATAAAATAGTAATAATCATGATATAAACAATATTAAATAAATAAATTTACAGCTAACACAACACTGTGTGTAGTAAGACAAAAAATAAGAAAATTAATAAAAATAATAATAAGAAGAAAAAGGTATGGAATATGAGAAAAATTGGGCAATAATTTTTCTTAAACTTGTTGCGCAAGGTGGGAGAGTATCGGAGAAAAAAGTATATTTTTGACGTCAGCGGCCATTCATGTCCATGCGTTTAAGTCGCTCGTGAGGGAAACTTCCGTTTATCTGTGAACTCGAACACTCATATTCGCCCCGTTTGCCTCGCATCCGTAGCTTTCACACGGATCTCGGCTTTATTGTTCCTCAAATTTTAGAACGATATCTCCCATAATGATTTCAAGAAAAGCGAGCCGTAGCAGAGAGTCACAAATGCTGCTCGTATTTACTAAATGGTAGACGAGAAAATCCCGCGCTTTCGAAAAATTTTTCATCCTGCCGTTTTTCATCATTGAATTACAAATTTTTCTTGCTTCAAATATATTTCACACTATTTTTACGACGCTGTGAATTTCTTCGGGACGGAGAGCAAATATTTTTCCGTTCCAATTTACAACCGATTCGCAAACTTTCTACGAAAACGCCCCGGTATTTTTTTCTTATCTGCTCTTCGTTATCGCGAAATTTCTAAAACGTTACCGATGTATTTTTTTCGCCGGTACGATTCCGATGTTTGCACTTGTAATTTGAATAGCCCAATTGTAAACCGGGTCGCAATTGCCACGGGAATGATCCAATTTTTAATCTTGTAGACGAATCGTACACAGACGAGATAAATATGGAGATAACATACTTAGGATGAGTCTAACCGAATCGACGAAAATTGTAATTAATCGATCAAGAGGACAAATTCGATCGAACTGTTTTCAAAATTATTTACGATACCAGATCTGTATTATTCGAATTTCTAACTGTAGAAAGACCCAAAAATGTCGGCATAGTCAACGGTCCAATATTCGGTTGACGGAGCGTGCGATTGACCGATTTCATAAATCCAAATTTCTTTTTTTTCTCTTTTCTTCCTTTCCCCGCTTCTTCTCGCATATCTCAAATACGTGCGCATGTAAATTTCAGGTTAGTTAATACAATTATGTTCATATCATGAAGACGTTAATTTTTAATGGAAATGGCTTGTGCGTGTATACACAAATGTTTAAAATATTACATTGGGAGATGGATTGAATTCCACGGGTATATATAATCGTGATATACCAATTAGAATTCCACTCTCAAGAAAAACCTGCGTGGATGAACCAGCGAGAAGACTCTCGCCGAGAAAAAAAAATCCCGTTCGTTTCTGTCATTTTTTTCTCTTTCGTTTATCCGAGTTGAAAAATTAATTTCAATAACACATCTCGCCGTTTTCGAGGTTGAAAATTCGTTCATAAATTCCAATCGTCAAGTATATAAGAAGTACAATTCTTCAATTCCTCATTATAACTTGAAATATTCATTGTCAACTTTTAATACAATTCTTTTTTTTTTGATAATTAAAAAATTCCCGATAAATGTGGGCCATTTTAATGATTAAATACAGGTGGTATCAGTAACTTGAAAATTTTTAAAATGTAATAATATAACTTATATGGAGATGAAATCGAAAAATAAAAATGTTCGCGAAAGTAAATTCTGTTGAGGATGGAAATTGAATGGGCCTGGCTCCTGCTTATTTCTTTAAAGCATGATGTACAAAGTGTCGAAGAGTGTATGTAAATATACGACACGAGTATCTGTCATGCACTCAAGGGAAACGTATGTACTCGGGTATTCATTTCTTCCTTACACCGTTGAGCGGAAGATCGATAGTCGTGCTCTGTAAGGACGAAATATAGGACATACAATCACAGCAAAAAATAAATTCTTGACAAAATCAAATTTGGCACAATAATTATATTAATATATTAATTATATATTTTAAAAGTTATGACGCCATGAAAATTTTTAAAAAAGTAGAAAATGGCATATTTTCAAAAATTTGCGAAATTTTTTGAACTTTTTTTCGACTTTAAGAGCCTATTCGCCAATCTAATGCTATTTATTAGGGATGAAATCTAAGAATTCATATTAAAAAATTCAAAAAAATTGATCCTATAATATTAAATCAGTTTTTTGGCTTGGGAGCTTATTAAGAGTGCTCTCTGTATACTGAAAATATTTTATTCAGTCAAAAACAAAATTTTTATCAAATTTTCTATAGTTTTAAAAATATTTGTTCGTGAGTATATCCTTGAATTTCGTCTTCTCACCATATCCTCGTTTCTCGCGGTACATTGCTGCGCGATATATGTCTTTTTATCTGCTTTCTCTCAACGGGATGATGTCTTCGCGGAGTATTCGGGCGCCCGGGGCCCGCTGAAGACAATGAGCCGCGTGGGCGTTCGTATATATATAACATTACAAATTTCATATTTGCACACTTAGAAATAACGTTCGCACCGAGGTTCATTTAATCTCTCGAGATTATAGAACGAGACGCCGATATTTTTGGGTCACTGAATACCACATTCGCGACTCACTCGTTCTACTCACCCTCTCTTCCTCTCTCACCCACGAGATCAATATTTTCCTGAACGAAACCAAAATCACTAAATCTGACCATTAAATCATATGATAAATCTTCAATTGAATAATTCCCAATAAACGAATTGTATAGAACAATAAAATTTGATTTTTAATTTATTGGAGAATAACATATAAATCAAAATCAAAATAAATAAATATGTAAGTAAGATAAAAACAAATGAAATCAAAACTAAAGTCAAATAAAAATAGATGATCGCGAAATTGATGAGTCAAAAAATGTCAAGAAGAGTTAGAGGATAAAAGGATAGAAAATAGGTAAAGCAGAGGAGAAGAGAGAAAGGAAGGGGAAGGGAGGGAAGGCAACTCTGTTAGTATGTCAGTGTGCCTATATGCTAATCATCTTCGATGCCAGTCTTCGACGAAATGCGAAGAAAAAAAAAGGAAAGAAATAAAAAAAAGTAAAAAAAGAGGTGGAAAGGATTACGTACGCGCACGCATACACATGGACATATGCATATCAACATCTGCATCAGCGAATGAAGCTAAGCGAGGACGAACGACGATTTATATTTCGCGAATTGGCATCAATCCCTCTCGTATGCACGCATACGTAAAGTCTCAAGTGAAAAGATGATTCGCACTCGTACGCACACGCGTCCTGTCGGATACGCATTTATTTTTACCACTTTTCCACACACGCATTTATTGCGCGATGTTCGCGTATTTGCTGATGAAAATTCACGTCCGTGTGCGTCGCGTTTGCGATCGGTTTTATATATAGGCACTTTGCACTCGCGATTAACGGTAAATCGCCAAGCTCGCGCACTATACAAAGTATTTTGATATTTTGGCTGTGTTAACTTTTCATCATTTTTTTTAAACATACTAGTAAAAATGTAATGAATATTTTTTACAAATTTGTAATATATTAATTTTCTCTGGAAAAAAATATTCTTCGAGCACATACTTTGTTATTTTTAACTATTTTAAAAACTTATTTCAAAGGAAACAATTTTTTCCTTCATACATGCATAAATTGAAGAGACAAAAATATTTACAAAAAAGTAATTTAATTTATAATTGTTATTCAAATTGATAGTTTAATTAATGACAGAAAAAAAAGTTAGATAAGAGGAAGAACGTTTGTTATCTGCTGAAACTAGAGTTTTATTATTATTTTATTAGAGGTAAATATAAATAAATGTGTCTGAGAGATAAAATTCAGAAAAGCAGAAATATCACGGGCACATCGGATGTAATCGGGAGCGCGAAGCGGCTAAGGAGACCCAGATGTTTTGAGGACTCTCTCGTGTGCCTCGTGCGCGCGTATGGGTTTATTTAGAAAGCAAGAAATTACAAATGCTCATGGACCGTGCATGGAGCTCGTCAACGAGCCAAATTACCGTATACTTGTGTATTAATTTCATCGCCCTCGGAATCCAAAGTAAATTCATTTGGAAGACTAAAAATAAAATTCGACACAACCTTTACATCGGTTCGAAAAAAAGAAAAACCTAAACAAGACATGAAAATTGTTTTTTTTTTCAAATATTTGAAATATTTTCGTCAGCAGGAACTAAAATGCCGGGAAAAAGAATATCGTCCCGGATGTTCGCGATTCGTCACTCGGTCACTTTCTCCTGCCTACGCGCTAACGTGTTTCTATCCCCGAGTGACGTCAATGCGCCGAAGAAAGAAGAAAAGAAATATATAATAATCGTTCTGGGACTCCGTGACGTCGGTGAGAGGCCGAAATTTGTGCGGAATTCTCGAGGATCCTGTTTCAAATCGTGAAAATTACAGCGAGAAAGTTTTTATTGTCTACGTCTGCCCGTCTCTCCCTCTCTCTCTCTCTCTCTCTCTCTCTCTCTCTCTCTCTCGCTCGTTCTTTATTTTCAAGATTCTATTTTTTATCTCGCTTTTCTTATTCATGATTGCGCTCGGACGTTTTTTCAAGTGCACTGATTCTCATGCCTCGGTAGCGGCATCCTCTTTTCTCCTGCTCGCCCGGTAGCTCGCGTCGTCGTGTGTTCGCTCTGCTCCATAATCATCACCGGAGCCTCGCGCCATCGGTGAAAGACTCACTTTCACCTCTCGTCGGTGCGCGCTCCTCCTCCTCTTTCTGATCTTATCCACATCCGGGAATCATCTTTTACCTCTTTTTTTTCTTCCTTCCTTTTTACCTCAGTTATTCTTTCCTCGTATGTACACAATATATGCACGTCTCATTGAACATTGCGAATATGAAAATTGACAGAAACGTGTAAAACGATTTCTCGAAAGTATTTACATCTTTTTTTCTTTCAGTTTCTTTCCTTGTGCATATACACAATGTAGATATATCTTTTATTAATGAACATTGCAAATATAAAAATTGATAGAAAGGTGTAAAATATATGATTTCTCGAAAGTATTCATGAAAATGTTTATTTTGATTCTGTGCGCTCTTATATATATTCTCTCGTGAATTTCTGGGATGTTTTGCAGCTTTGGAAAAAAACATGTAAAATAAATTTCGGTGGTATTTAATTTTCCCACACGAGTGAGAAAAAGAAAAGTTGATAGCTGAAATATTTCATTTTTACGAGTTTTCCGAAGTGTCCTGAAAATAGAGTAAAAAAAGAAACTGAAAATGTTTCCACTTTTATGGTCCGTAAAAACGAAGTTGGCTAAAATAATTAGTGAAAAATGTTTCTAGTTTTTTTTTTAATGGGTATAAAAAATGCCTCTTGTATATGTATAGGACTATATCAGAACAATTTGGACGATGCACAATTTTCATCGGCTGTAAGAAAAAAAAAGTTAACTGCAACATTCCCTCGGTGACGTCGTCACGAGACGCCGTCGTCGTAAAAACGATCGATCAACCATGTCCGGTCTCTTTTACGAGCCTCTTAGCATATACGGCCTTAAACAGCCGCGAAAGTAGTGCGTTAACGATTTTTATTTTATTTCGTATATTATATCGAACTTAATTAAAAAAATTTTCCATGCCTGAACTCCTGGAACGAAAAAATAGTTTGTAAATTATTTCTGTCGATTTTCCAAATATGTACATGCAATAAAAAATAAATTTATATGTGAATTATGCAGTGAAAGGTGCAGCAAGTATTTCGGAGACTGAACACGACTGTTTCGAAAAAATCGCCTGCGTAACGACATAACTACGAAACGACATAGTACGAAAATAACTAGCGACGGAAAAATTCGTGATATGGAAGAGCAGAAAAAAATTAGAGGAAGATCGGGCGAGTTTAGCAAGCGTGTACGGTTTACGGTCGTCTCGGGCGCTCGTTGCTCCCGTCGCGGCTCGGGCCGTACACACTGCCACAGCCGCGGAGATACTCGGCCAATGGAACGTTCCAAATACTTCTCGTTGCACGTCGCGAGTAACGAGGTTCGGTGGGGAAGTTTCGCATACGCGACTTCTCTATACCGTTCGGGCAAGCGGCGTCGAAGAAAAAGAGCATCGAAAAAAAAAAACATCTTCGACCAAATACCGGCGGGAGCGACAACGCGAATTACGAACGCCTCGATGAAGCCTCGTTCTTCCTCTCCAAATTTATGCACTGGAGAACATTTTATTTCGCGAGTGTCAGATCGGACACTCTGCATTTATATACTGAAGAAAAAAAAAACATACTTATAAAAGTAAGAACTGGAAAAAATGATTTTTACACAGAAAATTTTACAAATTTTTGTTTTTTGTAGTGTTTGAAAAAAGTTTGAAGATTTTTCTGACAAAGCACGGTAATTTCGGTTATAAAACTATCAAAATTACTAAAATCAGCAAAACTTTTTGACAAAAGGCAAAATTTGAGTTTTACGAATTAAATGTAATGAATTAATTTTGTTTGGAATGTCTGGTCGATTCATCCTTAAAAAATAAATCTCATTAATTTATGAAACTGTATTGATAGTATTTTGTTGACGAATTGTTAAAATCATATTTTTTTGTCGACTGTTTCGAGGTAATTGAAATGAATAGAGCTTTCTCTGTCTCCTGTTTCTGATCTGGCATCTCACAACGCATTGGGAACGGTTTGGCAATTTGTTTTTGTTTCTTTTTTTTTAATCTCCGGTGCGCGTATTATCTTCGCTCTCGAGTCTGGCTCAGTCGATTTTCTCCACGAGTGAATATCCGAATGATAATGCAACATGGCGATTCTTATGTGGGCCGCGGATCGTAAAAATGTCGTATTATCTCGAAGTTCATATACTGCTTTGCTATAGACATATTGTAACGAAAATGCGATACATTACAGTCTTCCTTTATAGTATACATGCGGGTATTATCCGTGGCAAGATATATTGAGAGTTACGGGGGATAATGAGAGAAGGGAGAAAAAATTCGCGGGCGCGTACACTTCAGAGAGCAGATGGAAAAAACGGCGGATGCGCGAAAGTGTGCGATGCAACGCGGGATAAACCTCATCGGTCTGCCTTCCCCCCCCCCTCTCGCTTCATTCTCCAAGAATCGCAATAAGATCCCTGAGGAGCACGCGGCATTTTTTATTTTTATTTCCTTCATTTTTTTTCGAACGAGTCAATTTCATTCGTAGCTGTTCCACTGACCTCTCGCCGCAAAGATATATATGTGTAAAATGCATCATTATTGTTGTTACCTTGTATTAAATATTTACTCTTTTTTTCAAACGAACCCGACGTGCATTCGCGTACATGTAGATCTTTTTTATGTTGCTGGTATGTGCATCGAAATAAAACTTTCGAACGCGAAAAAGCAGAACGCCTGAAAAATATCGACCGTAAAATAATCGTATAACAATGCGACCGATCGACCAAAGACCTCGATCAGTGAAACTCTTCTTAATCCGTTTCTCGCGTTTCACGTTCTTTCTGGTCCTACCTCTTTCAATGGATCATTATTCGGGAAAACGATAAGGGATAATTGTTTCCAAATGCGCGCTCGACTATTTTATCCGAGAAACAATAGAAAATTGAAACACCTGTTCGTCACGAACGACGCAAAAATGCTCACTGTCATCAATCTCTCCAACCGGAGAAAGATCTCAAAACTTTAATGAGAATTGAGGAAAAAAAGTAGTGTATATCGCGTAAATAGAACAATAATTTCCAAACCTTTATTATAAAGATATATGTAGTATATATAATTTTATTGAAATATCGCTTATGGAAAAATTTACTGAAAATTTGCATAAAACCTTATTCTTTAATGTCATATCCAGGAAAATTTCTATTTTTTGTTCGGTTACAAGAACTATATAAACAAACATAATATAATTTCATATATATTTTTCTTCAGTTATTTTGTAGCAACTTTTATTAATAAATGTTCGCTCTTAAACGACTTCGTATGAGAGAAAAACATCAAACTATTTTAGTATGAACTATTTTGTACTTTTAAAAAAAGTAAAAAAAACTTCTTAATTTGATTGTCGCGTTAAAACTATCTTAATATATGTTTCGGTATAAATAGTCTGCCCATTGAAACAAGAAATCGTCCAGTTTTACATGTGTATATAAAAAATTAAGAAGCAGCAATAAAAAAAGACTGAAAAATAAATAATCGATTTTCTCATTCCACCTTTTGTCGGTCCGGTCATAATTGTTGAAAATAATGGCTCATAATATAATCATTGTTGAAATCGCGCTGTCGAGGCAATGGGACAAAAACATGCACGTAACGAGAGAAAAAAAAGTGGAGAGAAAATAATAGTTTTTTTTTTCGAGACAGGAGGTTGGAATCTGGCGTGCTTCGATATCACACGAGGAGTAAAATGGAGACTCTAGAATTGTGTGGTAGTCAAGCAAGCGAGGAGAAAGTTTCTCGAAGGCAGGAAGTGAAGTAGGCCACGACTTTGACCGTTCGCAAGGTCCATACGACTCTGGCCACTGAGGAAACGATTTCCTTCTTCATCCAGGCTCAAGCGACGGCTTTTATTTACACAATGAAAATAACGCTCGTTCTACACGTTTTAATTGCCATTACAACGACTCGAGCCCACTTCGCTGTTATAACCACTAAATTTATTTTACTACACCCTCAATTTCGATCGAACGAAACAACGAATGAACGAGCCTCGTTGCCCTTGAATCACTCAGCACTTTCTTTAATTGACTGTGCAAGTCGGATTTAAGCGCGCGAACAATTCATTTAAATTTAACTTTAAGGAATTTAAGGAATTGCATTGAAAATTAAAAAAAATTGCTACATGGATTTCGCAGTAGCTTTGAAGATTTTTATATTTTTTTTCTCTGTACATCGAAAAGAAGATGAAAATGTGAATGATAGAAACTCGGAATTGATATGTTGTATTTTTTTCCATATTTTATTACCGTGTCGCTATGATTTATGAGTCTGGTACGAACGCATAATATTTTTTACTTGATTTCGGCTGAGAGAATCGTACTGGGAGAAAAATAGATGTTTTCTCATCTTATAATTCACGCCTCCTGGTCTAATGAGGAGGAAAATCATTATTGAGCGATTCCGTATAGAGAGGAAGGGATCACACACGATGAACACAGGATGAGAATAAACTTCGTACCAGCGCGGAGCAGCTAATGAAATAATTAAATTCGACTCACTTTGATGTTTGGTTAAAAATATTACGACCATCAGTGAAAGATGATTAAAAAAAACGATTAAAAAATTATCGTATAATATACACTTAAGGGTGAATTTGAGTGATTTAAAAATCAGTAACACGTTTATAAAATTAATTTTTGGCGAAACAAATGTGGTGGAGGCGAGTGGATGAGAATTTTGACAAAATGCTTTCTTCGTGGCAGTTGAAAAGGGGAGGGAAAAAAGTCGTGACACTTGGCGACAGCTATGTTGAGCAGAGTCATAGAACAAATTGCGTCACTCTGCTTTCTCCATTACGTGGAAAAGAGCGACTAAAGGTGACTTGTGACGAGGAGACAAAAAGTAATGAAAAAAAGTCGGGGAGACGCCGCGAGAAGGATGAAGAAGTTGGCGGTGGGAATGATTTGAGAGCGTCCAGGCGGAAGTGCCTCGCGTTCGATTGATCTTTAAAAATACCATTTCTTCTCTCATAAATTTCAAACGTTCACATAAGCGTCGATCTACGAATGAGAGAAGAAAATAACACGTGCCTCGGATGCCGAGGTCCATTCACTGGGTCAAGGTTGTCCTTCTTCCGAGCGCACCTTTCCATCCTCCCCGTTTATTCGCAAACGTTCGACTTTCCACTATTTTTTTCTCTCTCTTATTTACTCTCAAACAAAAAAAAGTACCCGTGCTAAAAAATGTTCAAACCTTTTTTCTCCTCATCAATTAGCGAAATTTAAAAAAATGAAAGAAAGAGAAAATAATGTGTACAGGGAGGAGACTGGACCACCTGCTGGGGTAGGACGGACTACCTCGACATAATTCGTCATTCGCCAAATTCAGAGCGATAAAAAATACATAGAGCGTGATAGACCATTAATAATTTTAATTTTAAAAAATCATTTTAAAAACTTTATATCGTATTTTATAGAGAATCTATCGTGCTCCGAATAAAAGTTTTTTTTTTTAAACTCGTCCTTGCTACTCAAAAGTTACAGAAAAAAGTGATGTGCGTTAGATGTTCCGTCATGCCATGATCTCTCATACACATTGACTTAGTGAATGAAAAAATGATACGGCTTCGTCTTAACAACTTGAACAAACAATATTAAAAAGCTGATCCGTAGCGTTGACCCCGCGTGAAGATTTCGAGTATTTTATCACTCGAATCATTTCCAGGCACAAAAAGATAAAAACGAAGACGTTTATTGCTAAAATTATATATTCGTAATCGTATTATTTTTATAAAATTTCAAGCGTCGAACGGATATATAGCGAGCCGGAGAGTGTGTGGTGAGAGAGAGAGAGAGAGACAGAAAACTGGCGTCCTGGTGCTTCCTCGAACACATCTACTAACTATACCGAGTGATAATCGTAGAGTAGGTCACCGGAACAGCGCCTCTAGCAATCTGCGTTCTTCGACTTCTTCTTCCCTCTCTCTCTCTCTCGCTCTCTATCTCGGTCTTCTTCTCGCGTACGTGCCGCGGCGCGATTCCCTTCGTTCGGGCAACTCGCTGTTACACACACGCGCGTCCGCGAGTAAATAACGCGAGTAGGAAATGCGTGCAAGCAGGTGAAGAACCTACACTCCCGACAATACAGGTATTTCAATTACAACGCTTCTTTTCCATCATCTCTCTTTACAACCTTTTTTCTGTACTTTCTCGAAAAAAAGAAATTAATTCAAACGAAACTGTATTAATTTTTATGATTGTTTAATCAACTTTTTTGTAATAATGGAAGTTTTTTGTGCACATGTATAGATATAGGAGAGAACTGAGAGATGTAAAAAATATTCGAATGCTTCCATATAATTTTATTAAGTAGTAGAGGCATGAGAGCTGGATTATTTTGTAATTTAAAAGGAATAGGGAAGAGGTAAGTGTTGCATGGGAATTATTGGAGTCTTGAGAGCTAGGCGCAACCGAGATTTAACTGCTTTCTTTGCGGTGGGCTCGTAACGAGCTCCTAAGACTCGTTTAATCGAAAGGTTAGCCGAGTAGATACGGTCAGACAGTGCCCAGACACACTCGATAAACGTTCTCTTTCTTTTATTTTTCATTTACATTTGTAAATACGAAGAACATTTTTTAGCGCTTTATCAAATCTCAAATAAGCATTTTTTATCTTTATTATTATTATTATCATCTCAATAAGTGTATGAATTTATACAATATTTTCACTCGATATGCATCACAAAAGGAAAACGTTCTCCAGTTTGGAATTTTCTTTCCAACTTTCGCGTCAAATTAAAATGTAGCGCGTACCAATTGACGCGGACACGGATTTTTTTTTATTTTTTCAGATTGAACCTGATACACGTTAAACGATCCAGTCATCTTTGCTCTACTATTCAATCTCGCGAGCTCTCGCGTATATCGCGATCGTTAGGAGATTTGTGTCGAGCAAGATTCAGCCTCATCAACATATTTATGAAATCGAAGACATCCACTGTGATAACTGATGAAATATTTATCGCCAGTGAGAATCAATTACTTATTAATTTTTTTTTCATAAATTAGTACGTAAATGTGTTATATGCATTAAAATGAAAAAAAAAATTGCACGTAATAGAAATTTATTCGATTTTTCTCGCACATGTCTCCGGTGAAAAAAAAATGGCAAGGTGCAACGAACTTTGTAACGACGCAACTCTTGGGACGTCGCGCGTTCCGGCAGAAAAAAATGTAACAAATATGGCGTTTGGTGTACACAAGTACACAAGTGAGCGAGCGCGTGTTTGTATTCGAGAAAACGATCGCGAGAGGAGATAGCTATATATAAAATAAGCGCTTGGGTGCGTCTCCGATTCGAGACGATCATCGCTTTAAAAATTTATCCGCAAGATTTCATTTAGAGTAATTGTGATAAATGTATTCCTGCGCGATGTTTCGTACCTCAAGAAATATTTTTTAATTGCAAGTGCAATGAAATCTCATGCGCATATCCAAAGAAACGAATCGCTCATTTTATTCGTTATTTTCTGTGGAGCAATTTGAAACCTTATCAACGCTGATTCCTCGGAGTGCGGTTTTCCGCAGAATATATAAGACGACGCGTATAATTATTTTTGTAACGAAGAAAAAAGGCGTAACTGCGTAGTGAAAGGGGAGGGAGGGAGGGCAGAAGAGTAAATAGAGATTTTGCACAATTAATTTAATGCATGGGTGGTTGAAGGAGCGTTGAAAAAAAGGAAATATACGAGCTCTGGTTGTAGGACGATAGGTGAGCTTTCCCGGGAGAAAAAGCGGCTGGCAAACGCCTCTCGAGTGGATACTCGGATGCCGACGTTGTTACACACTTTCTGCCCCCTCTCTCTTTCTCTCGGGACTCTACTGTTGAAGCGCGCAATATGGCGACCCAGTTCGGGTCTCACGAGGATCTCGCGAGTTCTCTCTCTCTTTCTTTCTCCTGGAGCGACTCCAAATTAATCGAATTCCTCATTCATGCCGAGATAAATCGTGTGCGTCGCCTTTGAAAATCATTTTAAAATGCTGCAATGCTAAAAAGGGGTTACAATTTTTTACGTCAACTTCATTATCGTTTTTTCACAATATATATACATTTTTTTATCATGTTAATACTTATTAATATTTATTGTGGGAAATAAAATTGCAAAATTCAATGAATAAAGACTGACGAAATGACTTTCTTGAGTTGTAATAATAAAGTGTAGAGGAGGAAAAAAGTGAGCTGGCGAACAGGTACTGGATGTGCAAGGTTGACACCCGCCTGCTAGATTAAGGTAACGAGGTCACGTGTGTACCATGCGGTAACCATAAGTAAGCCTCGAGAGAAAATATCAATTTCGAACTTTACGTGCGTTTTCGATTTATTAAGCTTCCTCATGACATTTATAAACATTGATTAATATTTCGAAATAAATTTTCATTAAATTCTTTTCTATATCGTATTCCTTTTTTTACGGTCAAAAAAATGTGAATTTCACTCGTAAAGTGCTGAATCGCGAGGAGAAAAAGCTGCTGTGTCGATCCCGCGTTTGAATCGAATTTTTGGCAGCCTCCTTGCGTCATATTCTCCAAGCCAAAAAACCGTATATTTTCCTTGACTGTATCGTCGGTCGATACGTTCGCGACTCGAGCGCTCGACCGACGAGAATTTATCTCGTTCGCAGACCTATACTCGTGCTGACATGACCAGGAACAAGAAGGAACTCATTGAATTTTTCCAAACGCATCGCCAGACACCCGACTCGCAGAACACTTTCTCCCGACGGTTCAACATTTTTTCCGGTTACTATCAACCGTTAGGAATTCCGGAGTTTCGTTCCCCGTCATTCGGAAGATTTTGTTTTCTTTCTATTTTTATTGGTGCACATTTTTGGAAAGTTCAAATTTCGCTACTGTTAATTTTGTTATTTTGTTGTAATTTTATCGAAGGAAAAATTTGAGACGGAAGACGAAAGTGAGAAAAAAAATCAGTGAACAAGGGCGCGAGCGGAAAATTGAACTTGACGATGTCTAGTAGTTACGGCAGTGTTGCGCGGCGAGGAACGAAATTTGAGCGGCGCGTGCGACGTTCGAGGTTCCTCGTCCACTCGCGTCTCTCCTCGCGGCAACATGTGCACCCGAACCGAGGCCTGTTAATTCACGCGCTCGCGCGTGTATCCGCTAAAATAAATTCGAAGATAAGGAGCAAAACGAAACGAGGGAGCGAGCGAGAGGGAGAGAGAAACAAAGACGGGGAAGGAGGGAGAAAGATAGGAAAAAGTTCGAAGATCGAGCAGTTTTGAAAGAAAGTGTGCATGCGAGTGAGTGATCGGTGTTGATTTTTTTTTTCTATTTATCCCGTGTGTGTCAGTATGTTGTCCAATGGATCAACGAGATTCGCGTTCTGCTCGGCAGTCAGCTGGTCGCGAAAATGCAACTGCAGGAAAAATCCGGTTACCGCGGTCGCTCCGTTCAAAAGCTCGCTCGACCTTCGGCTTTTCTCAAATAAATCTTTATCCCCGATAAAATCCGACTCGAGAACATTCGTCACGAGCTTTGACAAGTTGTACACTCGACATGGATCCGCCGTTCACGTCAACGGCCGAAAAATTACCAGAGAGAGAATGCGCGACAATTACGAAAAAATGAAGGAGAAATGTCAATGTGAGTCTTCTACATTTTTTTTTACCAACTGATTACGAAATTTTGTTAAAGAAACACTTTTTGTTCCGATTTGAACAACATCCGTTAGTTATTCATAAATTTTCATCATTCGATGTAAAATATTGTTTCATTTATAAATTTGGATAGAACGATTGCGAAGATGGTTATTTTAATTGAAGATCTCGTTAATTTCCGAGTCATTTTTCGAAGGAAGGGTCTTTCGAGTTCGAAGCTACAGCACTGTCGTAGATTTCCCCCAGTTGCTCTGTCTGTATCTTACTTACACCAACGCCAGATCCGAAACCTCTTACCTTCTCTCTCCATCGAATGGCTTTAGGCTCTTAGGACGGCGCAGCCGTTTACGCGTTATCCATCCGCGCAACTCCTGTACATATAGAATAACAAAGCAGCAAAGGCATCTGCGAAAACTATTATTAACCGAGAGAAAAATGAAATAATAAAACCAGGCTTGTGAACTTGATTGTGCAATTTGATTAATTGAAAAATAATGATATAAAAGCGAATCGTTCAAGCGCATATTTTTTACATTTGATTTTTATCTTAAGATATAGAGGGTATATATTTGATATTTATCGCAATGTTATCAATGGATAGCTCGAAGATTCATCCGTTTTATTTGAACGCTATTTTTTATCATATATTGGTACTCCGATTGAACAATTTTTTTAGTCGATAGGCAACTCTCGAGGTCGATATTCAATTGAGTTTTATTGAGCCGAGAATTAATTGGGTGCTCGATGCAAGGGGAGAAGTCATATCGAGTTCTCGATACTTGGTCGCTAAGCATCGCCTCATCTCCCCCTAGCAAATAACGTGTGGATCTCTCCACAAGCGTCAAAATGACCAAGCTGCCTCCATAAACTTCGTGTCCGCGGTCACAAATTCGTGCCCGAAACTAGCAATTAATTTAATGAAACAGCCAGAATTGCGATGATAAATTACGAGCTATTATATTTATAGACTATAATTTGATGGTTTCTCGCGCCGTAACGCGCTCCAAACTAACTTGTCACAAATTATTATACGAATAACCAAGTAATTTGGTGAATTGGAGAAAATTGGTTTAGCCGTGCAACGATGAGAATAGCATTATTTTCATGTTCTTTTTCATACTTTCGTTTGATTAATTTCTTTTTGTTACTTATCTTGATAGATAACCGGATGAAATCCGTGTTTATGAGATTATTTACGACACACATACGCACAAAACGTTCTGGGAGAAAGAGAAAAATGTGGAACGGTGAAAATCTTCTCGTGTTACATTACGAGACGAAACTAGTTCGCTTCTCCTACTTTTTCTCCGAGAGCCGATCGTACGGGATAGATTAAAATCGAGATTCGTACATACGTATGTATGTACGTACAAATAAATAAATAACTATTTTTATGTACGTTTATATCCGATTGAAAACATGCACGACTTGAAACCACCTCGAATATGATTCTACAAGAATTTTTTACAAAGATAATTGGTGAGGTGGTCCGATTATAATTGACATTTCAATATTTATGACTGAAAAAAAAGTATAATCCGAACTAAATATTTATTTGACCTATACTCCAAATTTAAACGTTTTTCATCATCTCGTTTGGCAGAAATTTACTTGAAAAATTTCGATACGCGTAAGCTTCTATTTATTTACCTTATCAACTTATTTTTGATTGTATTATTATTATTTGTATTATTCCCAAATAATAAATCATTAAAGTCTACTACTTTTACATCTCCCACTAATTTTTTCGTCACTTTCACTCATTGATACAATGGTAAGACATATAAAACATAAAAAAATTAACATAGACAATTTTTGTCGTAATTTTTTTAAGAGAAGGCATTTTATTTTATGAACATAATTCTCGTGGATAATAATAGAAAGATTTGAAGAGTCTCGCTCCGCTTTGTATACTCTAAAATAAACGTAAACATGTGTACGTGCGCTTCCTCACTTTGATATGTACACCATATATATAGGTATATATCGTTACATACACAGTCTTCTAGCATTGAAATGTTCTTAAGACTGTGTACCTACTTGGCAAGTGATTTAATGTCAAGGACGTGAATCAATGTACATATAAGTATAATGTTTCGTTCATCGTGTTTCAACATCCTATAAAGTACACTCTCGTGAATAAATTTTATCTGATATTTAGGAAAATATTGAATTCTTAAAAATAAATTCTTTTTTTGCCACATGATTCAAATTTCGAGATATGAAATATTCCACGTAATAGTGAAAATAAATTGAGACAAAAATGAAAGCAAAAAAATATGTGACGTCCCGCATTGTTTCCGATACTGTTACTTATCCGAAGTGAAAGTTGCGTGGGTGACACAATGAGGATTTAAATAAATTTCGACAACTGTACGCGACGATCTCTTTTTATATTTATTTTTTAATGAGGCGCTCTCTCGTACTCACTTTTCCTATCTGGCAAGCCACAATGAGGCGAGGGCGATAAATATTCAAAGTGGCCATTCTTCCATATTGACTCACAGTGAAAGTTTTGACGTCCTAATAGTCTGTTGCCTCTGTTCTTATTTCCGTGTAAGGATGATTGATGAAAATTTCAATGAAGAATGATGACGCATGAAAGTCATTTTCATTTTAAAAAAACTTTTGAAGAAGTTATATTTTGCAAAAAAAATTAATTAAAAATTCAATCAAAACAGTGTATAATCATGAGTTTATTTTATGATTATTGATAATATTTTTAAAAATTCAGAAAATTATATCCCATCGCTATATTTCTCCATGAAGGAGGATGACCTCTTTTTTTATATGGAACACAGCTTTCGAAATACATATCTTGAGAGGAAAATGCATGAATCATATGTTTATCGGAAAATGCTTTTTTTCTTTTGTAGCAAAAAAATTGCCTCCGAATGTCGATCCGAAGGGAGTGTTCGCCTGTAACGAGCTCGATCTCAAAGAAGTCCAAGTCTATGGTTTCGATTACGATTACACATTAGCCTGTTACAAGCCCTCGATGGATTATCTTCTCTACAATCTGGGACGTGAAATGCTCATTAAAAAATACAAGGTGATGTTTTTAATAAATTTTTTTAATATATACAATAATGTATTATAATAATGTTATTAAAATTATAATATAATATTATAAATTTTTTAATAAAAAGTATCCAGAAGGAATAGGAAAACTCGAATACAACAAAGATTTTGCCGTCCGTGGTCTTCATTACGATATCGAGAAAGGACTTCTTCTCAAGCTAGACACCTTTTTACAAATTCAATTAGGCTCCGTTTATCGAGGTTTGCATCCTGTTCCGGATGAGGAAGTTCTCAGGATTTACAAAAATCGTATTATTCCCTTTGCATACGTTGAACCACAACACAAAAATTCGCATGTAAGTCTTAAATTTTATTTTACTAATACAGTCTAGTGGGTTTTTTAATTATTATCCATACCTTTTGTTTTAATATGATTTGAACTTTATTGCATATAATTACCAAAATGCACTTAACATAACGCAGGTTTTCTACACGCTTTATTTCATTTTTTTAGTTATTTACTAACATACATTTAATGTGGTAATAAAAAATTATGCTGAATGTTTGTGGGGTGTATTAAATCTTTTTCTCTTTGCACGTTTTTTTTTGTGAATTTACCAAATTCCCCACTTCCATCCTGAATGCTGGTTCGGTCAATACAGAAGGTGAGTAGTTTTGCATTGATGTTAGCCTTGTAAAAATAAAAGTACATAAAGTATTCAACTGTTTTTAAATCTAAACAAGTAATCTATATAATTTTTAATCAACTTTTAGGATGGAACTCATCGTACGAAAATGGTCCAACTGGCCGATTTATTTTCTGTACCTGAAATGGGACTTCTCTGTAACGTAACCGAGTATTTTTTGAGAAATCATATCGATTATCATCCGGAAATTCTATTCAGAGACGTCAAGGTTCGAAAAAGTGAAAAAAAAATCATTCTATTTCATATGCATCACTTTTATAAGCTCCTAATTTTATTTTTCAGAGCTCCGTTCAGAGTTGTCATCCAATAATGCACCAAACGGTAGTGGCAAATGTTACAGAATATCTCGAGTCGAACAAGGAGCTCACGAAGTTTTTCGACCGTCTCAAATCAGTTGGAAAAAAAATGTTTCTCGTCACGAACAGTCCGTTCCATTTCGTGTAAAGTTTGCCTTTTTTAAAAAACAATGACATTTTTCCACTCACATTACTGATTGAATATTTTTTATGAATAATGAAATCGTAAAACTATATACAGAGACAAGGGGATGAAATATCTTGTTGGAGACAGATGGCAGGATTACTTCGACGTGGTGGTCGTACAAGCGCGAAAGCCAAAATTCTTCACCGACGAGACGAGACCATTGAGGATTTATGACGTTAATACGCAAACTCAGCTCTGGGATCGTGTTACCAAACTTGAGAAAGGAGTCATTTATCAAGAAGTATGACTCAATTACTCGTACTATAATTGCCTGCTGACTGTACACACTTGAGTAAAATTTTACTAAAGAATGTATGAGCCAGACAATCCCAGCAATAAAGAGTAAATTCTTGACGTTTAATTCGTAAAACTCTGCTTCTGCCTTTTTCAAAAAATTGCACATTTTTTATTAAAAAAAAAATAGGAGAAAATAAATGGATCAAATGGTTCTTTTTAGGGAACTGTAAAGCAACTCCAAGATATGACTGGCTGGCGAGGCCATCAGGTACTTTACTTTGGCGACCATCCTTACAGCGATTTGGCTGATGTGACTTTGGAGCACGGTTGGAGAACAGGAGCGATAATCAAAGAATTGACGGTAATTTGCACATTTGTCTCAACCTGGCAATTTTTATCAGTAATAATAGACAACTAAAGTAATTTTTATTAACGTAGCACGAAATAGCAAATCTGAACGACAGAAAATTCAAAGAGAACGCGAATTGGCTACAAATGTTGACAACTCTGATAGAGGAGCATCAAGATTACGAGGGAGTCGAGGTTCAGGCACAATTGGACGAATGGATGGCCGAGAGAGACAAGCTGCGAAACGAGATAAAAAGGGTGTTCAATCAACAATTTGGCTCGGTTTTCAGGACTTATCACAATCCATCGTACTTCTCGAGACGACTGTTTCGCTTCGCTGACATTTACATGAGCTCAATAACGAATCTCTTGGGTTACTCGACGACGCATACCTTTTATCCGAGGCGAGGCGTCATGCCGCACGAGTATATAAGTTATTTTATGTAAACAATTATTTGCTCTCAAGAATACACGTTTTATAGCTGTAAAAAAAAATACTCAGATTCTTCACGTGTTCGTGAAACGAAAGAAAAAGATAAAGAGAAAAATATATATATTTTGAGCGATCAGGACTCGACGATCGAGGCTCGATGTAAACCTCGCGAGAACAATGCCTGTAAATAGAAGCGCGAAGTCGATAGTATTGAAATAATTATAATAGTTAAGAGAGCGAATGTGTGATTTTTGTCTGAAAGAAAAAATTACTGTGAGATAAATGATGAAATATAGCTTATTCGCGTACAAATTCTAAATACCATCGAAGGTTCATCCTTCCTCACTCTTCCAACGCGATAGAAAAATGAAAAAAAAATTATATAGAATGTTGTTCAAAGCCAATAAATATTTTTTTTTCTTTTTAAAATCGAATTTACGATTATTTGTTCATCCTATCTATAGTTTTTCTCGTAACTTATTCAAATGCATGAGTATTGACATAACGCAATAAATTTAACGTAAACTTCATTAAGTTTTTTTATCATAAAGTAGTGAAATTTAAACTTTGCATTTTCACCTTAAATTACTGAACTATAAATTATACGATAATTCCGACTTTTTATTTTGAGAATTGCAGTTGACTTCGCGCGTTAACAAAAATAATAAAAATGCTAACCACAAATGTTAAAAAAGGGACGAATATTAATTAATTAAATTTGTAATTGAAAAAGTATTAAAACGTTGGAATAGAATAGTATGAGCGAAGCAGAGCTGATAAGCAATGTTTCGAAAATTGATAACTCTACGCAGGAGAATGAAACATCGGGCATTATGGTTTCGGAGACGAAAAAATTTCGAAAGAGACCGTCGGATGCACCGAGAGTCGTTTTTGCTGATGAAACTCGTACAGGTTACCGATACACTTTTCCAATTGATTCATTAATATTATATTATCAAATTAAAAATTAACGCTTGTTAGACGATTCTCCCGACGAGGAATCAATTGTGGGTACGACTGATTCGAAAACTCTCGATACTGTTCAGCCGGACGTCGAAACGAGAGATTCGTTATTGGCAAGATTTTACTTTACACGAAAAAAAAAAAATTATCTACGCAGAAGATACGTATTGTAAAATACGATAAATTACTTTTAGGCAATCGGCAATCATGACGCTCTGCGTGAAATTCAAATCAAAAGGAAGAAACATTTAGATTCTCAGACTGACATATCCCATGGAACTTCTCAGGAAGTTGACAAATTTTCGGAACGAACGAGCCGGAGACGAAGCACTATACTTCTCGGGCACACGGTCGATGAATTGCTCGCCCAGTATTCGCAACCGTCTCGAGCTACCGTTAAGAATATTTTCCAAAAGAAAAAATAAAACAGAAATAAAAAATAATAAAAATTTAGTGTATAATACGATACTAATAATTTAAATATTTAAATATTTTTCGTTCAGTCTGTTCCGCAGGAAGAAATAGTAGAATCCCTTCCAACAATTGATGATGAGGCAGTCGCGAGGATATCGGAATTTCGCGCGCGACAGTCGGAAAACCTAGCAGTGAAGAGCCTGATTTTGGAAGCTCCGGAGACCGAGGAACTTCCAGGCCTCGCGGCGAAAGCTTTTGCCCTCGTTCTCCAGGAAGCTCTCGATCAATTGGCCATTCTCGGCCACGTTATTCCGGCGAAAATAGACGAGAGGTGGGACGAGAGTTATGCAACAATCGACGAAAAGTACGGAGTCCCCGAAGAACCAGATTTATTGTTCAGAGAAGACATGGGACTCTTGCCTCTCGTCCCAACGCTGCAGGAGAAATTTCAACGTGACAGGTATCGTCAGGACCTTTTATTTGTTCTTTTTTTTCCCTTTATTTTTCCACGCAACTAAATATTTTGTTTTTATAAAAAACAATACGTGACCGCAGAACTTATATGTACAATATACTAAAAGCAACGGTTCGAGACCTCTACTGTCATCGACTGTACGACCATCTCGAAACGGAAGTGGGCGATATCGAACGAACCCACGAGGGAGAACGAAATCTCGAGATAAATAACGAGATTTGGCTCAGCCAGATCGAACAAATGCAAGAATTGATCGAGTCCGACAGACTTAAAAATGAAGAAGAAATAAAGAATCTGCTTCGCATGACTCAAGAGATGAACGCCGAAGTCGACAATACCATTTTTTTAAATAATTCAAAATTAGGTTGATGAAACTTTTATAGTATATAAATTATATTTAAAAGATTGAAAGATTCTTGTTTGCTGTAATTATTATGATAATTTGTAGAATTTGTGGAAAAGTGGGAAGCGACTCGTTTGGATCAACAGAAGTTGCTTTTGGATATGAAGGAGCACGAAATGAATGAAACTCTCGGTGACTATAACACAATGGAACAGATTGATGAGATAATATCCAGAGAAGTATCAAACTTTTTCGAGGCAGACACGAAAGAACTTGAGCATGAGGTTGACATGTGGGCGACTCGTTACAACGAAGAAGTCGATCGTGTTCAACTAAGAATTAACGAGCTAAAAGTATTTTTTATATCATGCTAAATTCATTATTTAAGGAGATCCTGATGCAATCATCACATTGAAATGTTTATGAAAATTAATAAGATATTATCTTATTTAAAGTCGTTTTATGCAAGTATCTCCTTAATAATTATTCCTAATTAATAAACTGCACATAATTTTTTTGATAATACTGAATTAATTGGTTAGGAACAAATAGAATTACAAAAAATAGATATCCAAAATCTTGAAGAATTGCGAGAGGAGCAAAATACGTTTCTCGAAGAGCGTCACAAAGAAGAAGAGCTTGCTCAGAGAGAAGCAGAGTATTGGGAGGCAGTGAATCTCGCTGCCACTCTCATTCAAAGTATTTGGAGAGGTTACATGGTCAGGCACGAAATTGGTATTTACAAGAAAATGTGGGCAGCATTGAGAAAGAAGAAAAAGGGAAAGAAGAAAAAGGGAAAAAGAAAGAAGAAATGATGAAAATTTTTTCCTACATCTATAGTTTTTTCTAACAAAAAAATTCCATAACCATAATAAAATTAAATTTTTAAATTTTATCGTGTAATCAAATTAGGCCGGGTTGTTCCAACCTTCAAGTAAGCCTAACAATTAATTTTAATTAATTAATTAATTAATTAAGGAATTAATTTTAAGCGTATCAAGTAAAAATATAAAATAATTTCAAAACTTGTATTTAAAAAAAAAATTGACGCGCTTGCGACAGTAGCTCCACGAATATCATGAGCTGGAACTCTCCAACCTAACCTCTCACATCACAATATTATTGTGCATTGACTACGTAAAAAGTGGCAATAAATTATTGTACAATAAACGAAATAAATAAGGAAAAAAGTTATTGTATTCAATAAAAATGGATATATTGAAAGCAGAAATAATGAAAAAAAGAAAACAATTGGAGGAGAGTAAAGTTGTGGTAAGCATTAGAGCATTTTTAACCCTCTTTCTGTCAAACACTTTTTCAAACAAAGAATTTATCATTTTTCCAGAATGAAAGTAGAAAATATTTCAAACGTGGAGATCTGATCGCGAAGGAGATCGAAACCTCGGAAAATAATGGGCAGAACAATGATGCGATAAAAAGTAACGTTGGCCAGCATCAAACGGAGTCAAGTACAAATACTTCAGAACATTTGACATTGTCAAGGCCCGAAGTCATCAGACGTCTTCGTGAACGCTGCGAACCGATCACGCTCTTTGGGGAATCCGAACTAGATTCCTTCCAGAGGCTAAGAAAATGTGAGATTTTGGAGCCTGAAGTTAACAAGGTAATTTTATTCCGAGGCATCTTTTTCAATTTAAAAAGTTCAAAAAGTTGAAAAAACAGGATTGTATAATCTTTTTTTTTCGTTATAGGGTTTTAGAAACGATTTCCAAGAAGCCATGGAACAAGTTGATCAGGCATATCTCAACGAATTAATGACTTCTTCCAAATCTAACGGTCGCGACAGACAAGGCGATGTTATTGTACCGGACGAGGAGGTAACTTACGACGACTTGCAAAAGATGGCTGGAAAATTGAACAAGGGCGATCGCGACTTCGACATGAGCGTTATAACGCAATTTTTACAATTTCTCGTGCAAAAATGGGGAAACAACTTAAACGGCAGAGGGACTGCAGAAAAAATGAGCACCAGGGGAAAAATGGCAAGTGCGACTTATGCCCAAACAAGAGAGTATCTCAAACCTCTTCTGAGAAAACTGAAGAACAAATCCTTACCGGAGGATATTACGGACAGTTTGACAGAAATAGTAAAACACTTGCTCGAGAGAAATTACATATTGGTGAGTATATAAATCAGAGAAAAGAAACATTATTTGAAAGGATAATTGAAAAAAAAGATATTAAAACGTGAAATATCGATTTCAGGCGAGCGATGCGTATCTTCAGATGGCCATTGGAAATTCTCCCTGGCCTATTGGCGTCACCATGGTTGGTATCCACGCTCGTACCGGACGTGAGAAGATTTTCTCGAAAAATGTCGCCCACGTAATGAACGACGAAACGCAACGAAAATATATACAAGCACTGAAAAGATTGATGACCAAATGCCAAGAATATTATTCTACCGATCCGTCGCGGTGTGTCGAATATTCCAAAATATAGATTTAATTTTACTTATTCGCTAAATTTGTAAATAATTCACTATCTTATAGATAAATACAATGATCAGAGTAATTTCGGAACTTTAATTTATTTCCACAATTTAAATTGGGAGGAATTCTTAATTTTAATTATCATAAATAAGATAAATTAGATTTTAAGTCGTTGGACAATCATAAAGGAATGATTACTTTTTTAAAATGAGAATTGTCTATTTTTGCGATTGTGCAGCTAGTTCTTCAGCACGGGCGACTGCAGCTTTTATTGCATTCATCATTGAAGCCCTAAACATTTTTGTGTTTAAAAGAATGTATCTTTTTGCATACCTGTAAGAAATGGAAAGTAAAACTTGAGAACAGAAAATTGACTAACCTGACACCTCCTTCTTCCATCGCGTGGACTCCACGTATTGTTGTGCCTCCTGGTGAACAAACATCATCTTTCAACTGTCCTGGGTGTTTATTAGTCTCCAGGACCATTTTTCCAGAGCTGATGAGAACCTGAGCCGCGATTCTTGTTGCCATTGCTCGTGGTACTCCAGCCATTACTGCTCCATCTGACAGGGCCTCGATTATTTGATATGCCTGCAATGGAAAGCAGATATGTAACAAAAGAAAAATAAAAAAATAGACATTACTCACAAAGGCTGGTCCACTCCCAGAGAGAGCGCTCATTGCATTCATTTGCGATTCTGGTATTTTCTCCGCAACGCCAAGGTGAGAGAAAATTTCGTGAACTAGAGAACATTCATCCACAGTAGTGTGACTGTCTGTGCAGTAAACTTAAAAAAAAAGAACTTTAGAATTTGAACTTTTTTGTGGGAGAAAATTTTGAGCAACTCACCAGTGATTCCTGAGCCGATCATCAGAGGTGTATTTGGGGTACTTCTGATAAAGCCATGCACACAATTAGCGCATCCAAGTGTCAATTTCTATTTAAAAAGTTGCATTAATTTTCTCCAATAGTCACAAAATTAATGAATCGTGGACAAAAAATTATTTACAGTCTTCAATGTTTCCAGCGTTACTCCGACCAGTACGGAAACGAACAGTTTTCTGGAGGATTGGTTGGCAATAAATTCCCCAATGTCTGTTTTTAAATCATCAAGCATTTGAGGTTTGATGGCAATGAATATGATGTTACAATTTTCAATAATGTCTGAATTCTTTTGACTTGTCATTGTGCCCAATGTTTTCCAATATTCAAGAGTCTGTTTCGTTCTGGCCGAAACCCAGACTTTTTGTGGATTAAGCACACCTGAAAATAGAATTTAGTAAATTATTTGATGAATTTTTGTTTTTTTCAGTTTCAATTTTTAATACTTACCTTTTTTGATAAGTCCAGCACCGATCGCGCGGGCCATATTTCCACCGCCGATGAAACCAATTTGCAATGACTTTAAATCCATTGTCTGGCAAAAATTAATTTGATCAACTATTTTGAAGACTGACAATGGATGTCAGTGAGGAATTGTCGCCGTGCGCGGTGACACTTCTTTCGATATTTATTCTTTACCGTGAATTTTAAGCGATTGAGCAGATGCGAACAACAACGCACAATCTTAACCTTCAGAAGACTCGTAATTTACGTAATCTCGTCTAACGAGAAACTATATTAAATCAATTTACTATTTTCCTTGGCGCGAAAGTGCTTTCGTGCCTGTTTCACGTTCAAATGTAAAATACACGCACAACCATCAATTCGATGAGATATTTGTGCGAATGATCGTGCGTGTTTGTTTTTTGAAATTTTATATCGTTCGCTCTGCGCGCGTGTGTTTGATAGAAAGAATTTCGGATTGGTCAAGCTTCGATGCACGTTGGAAAGCGCAGAACATAGATGCCGTTATCGTCGCAGGTGAAAACCTGTAACTTATTGGAACATTTACCTGAGCCAAATATTAATTTGCAATACACTTTTTTTAGTCAGTTTCGTTCGGAATTCGTGTAGAATTATACAATAGAGCATTTGATTGTAGAATTTCAGAGGAACTCTCGTTGCTCGTGGTCCGACGAAGCACGCCTCTGGCGGATTTCTCGATGACTCAATTTTTAACCGCTGATTGGAGACTCTTGACACTTGCAAGCTCTGTGCTTTTGCGGTAATGGCGGTGGTGATAAATTCTTTTGACTCTTGGCTGTCCAAGAAATTGCAAGCTTTAAACACGGACGAGAGTGTTTTCGGTTCGTATATAAAGGGAATATTGGAGGGCGATGAGACCGAGGAAGAGAAGACCGAAGCCCTCGAAGGCATACTTATCGGGATAACGGTGAGGACCGTTTGGGATGTGAGGTTAGAATGTACTCGGCGTATGCCGAACGGTATTCGGAATAAATAATCATTATCAAACGAACTATTTAATACTTTTGTGTTATCAATAAGAAAAAAAAAAGAAATTAAGCCTTTCATCGATTACCTTTTATCCTGAATAACCAGTATTTCTGAAACATGGAATATTCATTCATAATTTAAACAATTCCTTCATAAATCATCGTTCAGGAGGAAAACATTGACAAGCACGTGTCCGAGATATTGTCAGCCTGGATAGAATGGCTGCCTAGAGAGGAAATTGCCGGAGCTACAGGGCCTACGGAGGACGTCGAAGTACGACTGGCTAAGATGTTGGAATCTCAGAGCCTTCCTACCACAGCCAGAAAGAGCTACACGGACGATGAGAAACGCATAAGAGAAGTTATTCTGGCTCAGTACAGCGAGATGGCCGAGGAAGAGCTGAGCGACGAGGAGGGAGAGGAAGAAGCTGCCGGAACTGATTGCGGACTTGAAAAAAATATGAATGTTGCTAATATTGTACAGCAAGAGAAAGTTAAGAGAGAGAAGGCCAAACAGGACAGTCAGAAGAAAAAGGAGAAAGATAAAGAAGATAGGTGCGTTGCTTTGTAGTCGCTTTTTGTCTCTAATGCATCTTTTTTGTCTTTTATTTAACAAAAAAATTATCATTTCAGAGAGAAACAGAAGCAAATGAAGGAAGAGAAAAAAGAGAAACGAAAGACACAAAAGGGCGAAAGAAGGAGGTAGCATTGTCACACCGTGAAGATTTAAAACAAATTACAACACACAAATCTGTTTTGCTCTGTTGGCAAGTTGAAAAAAATGTACAATGTCATATGAAGATTCATTATGCACATTTAAAACGTATATTTATTTTCTTGCTTAAACTAACTTGATCTCCTTGCCAAAATAATCACGTGATAAACATTTTAGAATTTTTTTACCCTTTTTGCGCTCCTTTACGCGAAAAATAGAGCAGATATTGCAAAAAAATTGTACATTTTAAACAGCGAAACTTTATACCACAATCGGGAATCGAATAGATTTTCATTACTCGAGAAAATAAAATTTATATCGTTTTTCGGCATTACCTCGAATTCTCATATTTTTGTGCTCCTACAATTGTAACCGTGCTTGCTCAGCGCAGACGGAAAATCTTGTTTTTATCGTCGTAACTAGATTTACTTCTGTATTTAAATATTTGTTGAATATACGACTATGTATACATCCACCACGAGTCCCGTTTATTAGAAAATTGCCCATGATGAAATAAAATGACGGAATATCGGTTTTGGTATCCGTAACAACGACCACATTTTTTTTATTACAAAATAAAAAATACAGCAATTAAAATCGTTTTGAACGAAAATCTATAATAAATATCAAAGTTTTATAAATCGATATCGAAGATTCTTAAGAGTTGGAAAAAGTATTTTCAGGAGGAAACCGATTACTCTCTTCCTTTTACATGGAAGAGTGATGGAAATAATATCGACAATTAGACCACGAGATTCATTTCCTCAGCTCGAAAGTCGCTGTGGCCAAAAACGAATGGCCAGTTTCTTTTGGATATCCTCTCGAGTTCGCCATCCAGGAGATTAAGAAGATCGTCAAGGTAACGCACTTCCTTACTGTCGTGACGCAGAGTCACCGTTTGTTCTATCAAATTGTCAACTTTTGTCTCGTTGCACTGATAAAAAGATTATTTTATACACGTGTGTTTATGATATATGCATTATTTATTGTTTGAAATACTAAACGAAACGATTCAACGAATTATAATTTAAAGTATAATTTTTATTATTTACAGCATGGAACGAAAAGACAGAGAGTTGAACGTACCTCAAAGTCTCGTCTAAGAAGATCGATATCCTTGAGAATATTCCTCGAAGTTTCCTGCAGTTTTTCAACTTTTTCGCAAAGTCCGAGAAGGAGACTTTGTGGGTTTTGACGGACGATAGGGACCGAACCGTCCGGTTCTATGGCAAGAGCTAGCCTCGTCAGATCGTCGTGGCTGGAAGTCACGTCGCAAAAACGATTCTCCCCGAGCGTCTCTGCCGCGAGATCTGGATCGCTCTCCAACTTTTTTAGTATCGAAACGACTTCGTTTATCGTTGTACACCGATTCTGCAATAAATGAGAGAAAAAAAATGATGTTAAAAGTTGCCATTTTAACCTTTGGTAAATGGCGAAACTTTTGAATAGAATTTTGTGATTAAGGTTGTTCAGCAGAAACAACAGAAAAATTGAGTTACGTGCAACCCCCTTTTTTATTTTTTGGAGCAACAAGCAGTAAGTTATTTAACACGTTTAATCGAAAAAAAACATACTTTGGTAATCACGATCATGGTCAAATAAGAGCTCAATAAAAAATGTCGAATACAATAAGTTTTATAAAAGTAATAAATGAACTTTTGTTACAGTAGTTGAAAATTTTTTTTGGCTCTATCTTATACTTTTTGAAGCATTAAAAAAAATGTTTGAGACACGTTACGATTGTAAAATCGGACTTTCCGTTTTTCTTCCGAACTACTTTGAGTACGAACGAAAATAATGAAGAAAAGGATGAACCTTTGATTGGAAATTGGTGAAATTAGGAGAAGCTGTGGCAAGTTCGTGACACAGGCAAACGGGCGTTTGGGTGTCGCTGGGCGTATCCGCCGTGCTCCATTCGTTACTTTGTATACCGGAGGTGTCATCCTGCGAGGATCCCCGAACGATCTTCGACTTAGCGTCGTCCCAACTTCCGTTGAGCCTCTCATAACTTGATCTGCTGCTGACAAGGTCTGGCGTTTCGAAAGCAATCGGACTTTCTCGATTCGCTATCTCCAGCGGTTCGTCAAACTCGCTCGGACAGTCCTCCTCCTCCTTCTCCCGACTCTTCATTCTTACTTTCAGCGACGAACGACAACGACTCGAGCTCTGACGATTTCCCACTGGCAAACGAATTTCCGGCGCACCTGGATCCAGCAATGACTCCAAATGCGTCGCTCCTGTCAAATAATTGTGTCACGAGTTGTCGATAAAAATCATCTTTTTCATAATCACTCCCCTTCACGAATAAATAATATTCATAAAAGGGTAGAAGTTTACAAATTTTTGAAAATAAGGTAAACGTTCCAATAGTTGAACAGCTGAGGGTTTTTTCACTTTATCTTTATTTAAAAAATATTTAAACGAAAAAATGTGCTTCTAATTCACATATAAACTATTGTCTGTTATATTAGCAATTCAAAATTCATACAATGTGTTAATTTTAAATAATATCTCTGGTAAATAAATATTTGAACCTGTCTCTAGAGTTGAGAGAGTTTTTTCCAATAAATTAAAGTTATGAAAAATATACACTTCTTCGTACAGGAAAAATAATCCATACGATTCTATTGATAAACAAATAATTGAAATATTAAAAATAATATAGCGAAAATTGTCCAACTATTGGTACATGTCCAACTATTGGGACGTTTACCTTAATATTAAAAATTATAAAAAAAACATAAAAATGATAAAATTATTAATACCAATTTTTTTCGAGTCGATGAGATCTCCGATTTTCCTTTCATGTCCGTTGCAATGATCATTTCTCTTATTTTTTGCATAATTGTTCCCATTGAGCGTGCCACGCGAAACTGTCAAATATCTCGGGGAAGGCGTGAGAATTCTATACTCTTGAGATCTGATCAATCTCTCGGGAGTGTAAGAAAATCCTCGGGAGTGAGCTCCGCTTCTCTCCTCTCCAGATTCATTTTCAATTTCTTCATTTTCCATTGACGACGTCGATGAAATGGAAACTCCTCGATCAGCATCGTTCTCGATCATTTTTAGATCAATTTCTTGGCTATCACTGGCCGAGATTTCTATTCTCAAAGGATTCATCTCGATGTTCTCGATCCTTGCTAAATTATCGCAAGTTCTTTCCCGAGGAATCGATGCATTAGATGATTTTTCGTCCTCATTGCAACACGTTAAAATCGATATTGTTTTCAACTGCCTTTCGGTTATTTTCGTCAATGATTTATGCTTGCCGTTAAAACGAAACCTCAAATCCTTGTAAATGTTGTCCTCAATCATTTCCCCGTCATCCAAATACCAGCCGAACTCGTCCTCCTTCTCATATTCTCGATTTTTAGAAATGTTTACTTGTTTCCCCAAGTAAAACATTTTTAATACATTTTATTATGATTTTTCTGAAAGGGTGATTAAAATAATAATTTTTTTTTGTCTTCAATTACAATAATTACTACAGAAGAATAAATGAACACATATAAATTATTTCAAAAGAAAACTAAATTCTTAATTTATAAAATTATTATGTAAATTTTGATTTTTTAAAACGCATAATCATTCTCATTACATATTCACTGATATATTAATGATAATACGAGAAAAAAGAGAGAGAGAAAGATAACTCATGAGAGAAACATATTGGTTAATTGATAAGAGTGTAAAAAAATACACTTTTGATCTTGAGAACTAATAATTAAATTCATTAAAACATTCATAATGCGTTTAACAAAAATTGATTTAGTGCACAAGAAGAAAAAAGATATTAAAAATAAATGCGAGCGACATATAGTACGCAGCACGAGAAAAAAATCGGAATGAATGAATGGATAGATTTATTATATCGTAGTAAAGCGCGTTGGCAAAAACGAACATGCAAAATTTAATAATAACAATAATCCTACAATAATCTTTCTCTCTCCGTTTTTAGATAGAGAGAGAGAGAGAGAGAGCTCTTTGCATGCACACTTCACCGGCTTCTCGGTCAACCGCGATGTGAAAACTCACTGTCACGAATCATTATACGAGTAAGCGAAATTGAAACTATGTATGTATTTTTTTTACTATTATAATGTTTTTATCATACTTTTGTAATTTACCGGAAAATTTTAAACTAGCATTTATTTGTACACATTTATTATTTTTTGTTTATTGACAAGTAGAAAAATTCTTTGAAAAATCTATGATTCTAAAAATGATGAATTTTTTCGAGTAAAGTTTCTCCTGACTTGACTCTCGAGCGGTTTTAATCCCTTATTGATTTTCGATCCTCTACTGCAACCGCACGTCTCAAGATCCCGCATGTTAATCTCTTATAAATATCACTTTCTCTCCTGACGATTGTTCAGAGAATAACGTTTATTTTTATTATTACTCACGAGCATAAAGTGCAACTCGTACAGAGAAAATGAAAATTTTGTTGAACTCATCGATTTGTTTCGTTAAAGACGTCGAACAAAATATTATTTTAACAATGCGAGTAGTTTTGTAAAAGTTTTCAGCAAAAGTTAATTTTCAGTGTATTTATTATGCTTCCGTTATCGACTAATAACGAGATAAAAAGTGTAAGTGTACATAATGAAGGTTAAAAAACTCGTCAACATGACATAGAGTCAATTATCAATATTATAAAAGTATATATTTAAAAATTGATCTTGCAAAATGATGAACTTTGACACTAAATTTGGATATTGAGAGTTTTTTGTATTCTGTCGTAAAGTATGTTACTTGGGTAAACGAAGCCGGGAAAACCCGATAATTCGATTGCACTCAATTCCCTCGCGTTCTGACGTTTGCAGAATCTCCCAAATGCCGAATCTTCCGATAATATTGTCCCGAGGTCCACTAGCATATTTTTCAACCAAAATCCAATGTCACGTTAAAATTCATATTACTCTGGCATCGTTACAAAAAAATTGTAAAGACTGGCCCGACTTTTTTCCCGTATAACAAAAAAAGGCGAAGCACTTATTGAAGTCATTTTGTGAACGAAATTTTAACATTTTAACAGATAAATGTATTATTATTAAAATAGAAATGACGAAAACAACGCGTTATCCATGCCTCGCGTTATCCGCAGAAAATGAAACGTTCGTTCGTTCGAGTCGCGCGTCGACAGACTGAAATCTCTTCTCGTCTCGAACCCTTTCTTACTCGCTCGTCAGTTCATAATGCGATAACTCAATGACCCGTTTCTCTGAGAATAAAAACAACAATGAATATGTACATTCAACTTCTACGACTTTATTTATTTATTTATTTATTTATTCAGAAATAAAAATAATTTATTCATGAAAAAAGAGTATTTAAAAACTTATTTTTTAATGTCTTTTAATTCATAATTTTTTCGCAACAGTCCGTTTTTACCGGTAGTTTCTCTTGTAGCATGTACGCGAAGACAACGGGAACGGATCACACGCAATTATGCATCGTTTACCATACAATTTTGCTATTTGCACCTGAATGCACCTTCTTCGCATTTCCGTTGGCCATGGAAAGCTTTCCATACAACCGACAGCGATAAAAGTAATTCCGACTTTATTATTACTTCGAGTATACATTGACCTGATTTTTTACATTATTCAATGCTCGACATATGGACTTAGATATTTAGCAAACTGGGAAAGAAAAACTGTTTTATTGAATTATTTCAATCTTAAATAATTAATGAGTTGTTTCTGAGGTTCTATTGTTGTTTAAAGAGAAAATTGTAGATTTATAAATAAATTTGTAGCGTTATATGAGTCCAATTAAAATATCCTATGATTGATTATGTTATAACTCTGAAACTGTTTTCTGAATCATTTTCCAATTTGACACAATTTTTTATATAATATTTGAAAAAACATTAAAAATTTTGTCACTTGTTACCATTGTTCAAATAACTCCAATTTACTTTCAATTAGTGGGCGAATTTTTAATATAACGAGCAGCAATGTGGCCGCTGCGCGGACGCTTTTTCTTTTTTGACATATTCGAATTAATATTTTGTGATTCTTCTAGGTGCATATTTCATATCATCTCGTATAATATGCTCTATTCCTATGAATTCATTATGAGCTTCGTGTCTTTTTTAAAATAGAATATTTGATAACAAAATTTCCTGTGAATAACAAAAATGTTACTTATACGGGGAGCAATCCAAGAATTCATATTGAAAAATTGAAATTGAAAAACGGATTGAAAAGTCAATTTTTTGGCTTATTCAATATGAATTATTGGATTGCGCTCTGAATGATTGGCATTTTCATTGTCTAAGGAAAATTTCCGATCGAATCAGCTCTTAAAATAGAAAAAAAATGTTTTTTTAATTTTCGCCAATTTTTTTTTGAGCATACAGGTCTCGTAGACCCATGAATATTTCAATTAGCGATGTCTTACCTTTATCTTGACGAAATCAGCTTTATTGAGGGTAATTCATAGACACGAAACGAATCTGCCTAATTTTCTGCTTCATATGTTCCGTGGACCTTATTGCACTTTTTTCACCAGCACGATACAAAATTCAAAATTTTTTGAATTGTTTTAAATCAAATTAAAAAACGGACCATCGAATCTACATGGGTGATTGAAAATATATAAGACTAATAATTTATGACGAAGAATCCAATTATTCGATATAAAAACCGCTTTTGAAAAACTGTTAGTTCGAATCTAATAGTCTTGAAAAAGACTACATATAATGTTTAATAAAATGGAAATTTATTGTACAGCAGTTTCATCCGCACTGACATTTTTCAAAAATTATTTCGAAACGATATTATAAATTTAAAACACTATAAATTATTCACTTTTCGTATTATTGAAGATTACTGGAACTGACACTCGATTGAACTTGTCAAATTTCTACGAAATATTTTCCGGTAACGAACTAACTGGCGAAACTCGACACGTCTTACCCCGACACTTTCTACCGGGCTACTGATTCCAATTAAAATAATTAAAAGGCCTTAATCGGTTTTTCCTCAACTTCGACAGATCACCATGGAAACGATAATGACCGAAGGATTAACGAGAATTTGAAAAATTTTTTCCTCGTTACGCTCGAAGAATTTTCTCTCTTTTTTTTGAATGTTTACGATCCCCGAACTATTTAGGTACATTTATCCAGGTATATTTGATATAAATGATAGAAAATTGTGTCGCAAGTTTTTTTTTCACATGAACTGAGAATATTTAGCGTGTTCGAGGACCTCCAGACTGATTTTTCGAGAATCGAAAATAGGAAAATCTCAAAATTTCAAGTGGCGATATCTTTTCGTGTCCTCAACGATATCGACTTCATAATAGGTAATTCCTAAAAATTTTTGCAAGACGAAATAAATGATTCAAGGTCATTATTTCCAAAGCAGTACACGTTGAATTTTTTTTAATGAGTAGAAATTAACCAAAATTCAATACGCTCCACACATAATGCGCTGTATCCGGATTAATCCATTAGATACCTCATGTTTTTTTTAAATATAGGATTTATCAAATTTACGTAATAAAATAATAAAAATCAGTAAATGAATTTTTAAGAAATTATGTTAGAAATAAGTGAACTTGATATCTTTGGTATTTTCACGCAAGGCGAATGTATACGCGAGCGAAGAAACGACAGAAACTCTAGGCGTCTGATCGCGAGCCGTTGCTGGACAGGTTGCAAAATGTATCATCTATTTAAACAGTAATCTATCAGTCAGCTTGTGGTCTAGTGGATACGAGCGATGAAAAGTTTCACATACTAAAGAATACTTACAGGTATTCGAGACTACACGCTGACTTTCATTTTTTTCGCCACATTTTTACGTGTCAAAGGTGACATTTTTATGTAACTTTTCCTCTTTATTTGAGCATTCTACGTGCACTTTTGTGCATCAATATTCATGAGATCGTGACGTAAAATTACGCTGGATGACGCTTCGATTCGATATCTCACCGATGTTATCAGGAAAAAGTGCATCGATATTGACGATAAAAACGATCGTGACGCACTTGATTCGCGCCAGACGGGCATAGGTGCGCAGTTGCGGTATCGTCGCGGAATCTCCGCGGTCTAACAACTTTTCTTATTATATTTCTTTCAAAACAAAAAAAGCCCGCGTTCCATCAAAACTATCACTGCGAAAACTGTCGTTTTTTATTTTTCACTTTCTGGAAATTAATTAATTTTTTTTTCATTTACTTCAAAAATAAATTAATATTTCTTTACGACATATTATCGTTACGAATCGCAAACTTTATTCCAATGTAAGAGAAATTCATTGCGGTTTTATTGGACATTCAATATCCGTCGCTTATGCTGCGTTTTGTTATTCGAAAAGAAGAAAACCTTGAAAAAAATAACGTTTGAAGAGACAAAACACACTGAGAGAAATGGCAATATTAAATTTTACCATAAAGTGACAAATAGATTATAATTATTTTAGAATTAAGTATATTTTTATAAGTAAAACGAATTATATTTAGGACATATAAATTAAATATGTTTAGTTTCATAATAATCATAGTAATAATATATATCATATGCTTTTCTCTCGGAGTGCGGTTGAGAATATAATTATGTATTGTTGTTCGAAGTCTTGCCGGCGGAGCGATGGCATTAATGAGTAAAACGCGATTTACGGCGTGCTCCAGATGACGCCAGTGTGTCCATTTGGAAACGAGCAAAAAGCATATTCGCATTTGTTTTTCGCAAAGCAGAATAAACAAATTTCCGACAGGTAAATACTAATTAAAATTTTTTGTGACCAAATTTTCGTTAAAGAGCGTTTTTTTTCTTCAGAAAAGCGTAGAGCCAATTTTTAATAATTGCGGAAGAATGAGTCGAGCGTGCCGCGCGCAATAATTCGTTGGCGAACGAGATCGAGAAAAGAGTCGCAGGGCGCAAGCGTCGGGCACGACGACGGGAAACATATATGGAGTGTCTGACTCTCAAAAGGTCATATCACTTGCGAATTCGGGTCGAAGGGAGGTTGGTTAAGTCCTTCTGATCTTCACCGAAAAGATCGTTAAACCTGCGGGACTGTTCGCCTTTAATTTTCCGATATTTTCGTCAGAAATAAAAAAAAAACAAAAAAAAACAGGATTAATTTGTATACACTGCGAGAGAGGAAACAAACGTGAGAAACAAAATTGATAATTATCGGAAGGACGCTCGGCGAGTGAAGAGAAAAAAAAGAAGCGAAAAAGAAAAAAAAAACGTTTGCGTAACCTCGATTTTTTGTAAAGTTGTTGGGAAAGGGTGTCTCTTTCGAGCTTGATGGAAAAGCCCGATAGTGAGTGAGAACGCGCCGCGCGCATGTGTGCTCGGGATAGTAGGGAGGGTGCGGGGGCGAGGGGATGGTCACGGCGGTAAAATAGCAAAATGGAAGCGGCACGGAGTAATTCGTGGTAGGTCGACTCCGGGGTGGTTGGCCGACGGATCGATAAGGGCGCGCGCGCGGACCTCGAACGCTCGACGTGATAACCTGTCCCTAAAAGGGGAAAAAAATCTCGCGAGAGAGAGAGAGAGAGAGGAAGGGAGGGAAAGAGAAAAAAAGAGAGAGAGAGAGAGGAGGGAAAATATAGCGTTTTATTTGAGCCGGGGGAGGTTGCCGCTCCGTTCGCGTGAGAATAGTCGTCCGGCAGTTCGGTGAGTCGACGTGGAAGCTCCTCGCCGGGAAAGCTCAACTCTCGGGATAACGCACTCGCGTATAAAAAAGCTCGAATCCGTCGGCGCGTCTACATACCGAGCTGGAACGAACGGGAATAAAATCGCGCTCCCTGTGAAAGAGAAAAACGTACGCGGCATCAGCGTACTATTTCATCGAATTCGAATCTAGTACGAGGGGAAAGGAGAATAATCAGAGGGGGCGGCACAGCGGCGGATCGAGGTAAAGCGGGGGGAGTCAAGGCGGACCAAAAGGATCAAACAACTCTCGTATGTCTATATTCTCGTATCAAAATCGTGACCTTCGTACGATCCTGGTCTCAACCGATCATTTTCTACTTCTCTTCTAATTCTCTCTCTCTCTTTATTTTTCCTTCTTTTCGCAATCGAGTGACGTGATTAGTTTTTCGTCCTTATTCAAACTCCGTGAAAACTAATTATTTCTTTCACGCATTCATTTTTCTAACGAAGTGGAAATTCCGAGACGCGGCGCTAAAAAATAACTTTGCCTCCCAGGTGGTTTGTGCGGCGGAACGACGGGAGTCTCGTCCTCCCGGCCAATTTTGACTTCAAGGAACGAAAAAATTCTGACGACGATAAAAAGAGTTGTTATAAAATATTTCTACCTCGAGATTTTTCGCCGGTTTTCGTTTTGCTGTATTGAAAATAGTGCATGAAGGGGTGGCTGGTGAATGTTTGGAGGTTATGTCGGTGCTCGTGCGGACGCTCGTGAAATGAGCGAGACGTGCGCGATGACGGAAATGATTTTTCGCTCGAGGATGAATCTCGTCTGAGGATTATGTCCTCGATGTCCTGGGGCTCCTTGGCCCCGTGTCACCGGCCTCCCAAAAGGATCCGGGACAATGCTCGCTCCGATGGGACTCTCTTCCTCTCGATTGGCCTTCTCATTCTCCTCGCACTGCCATCGAGTGTCACCAGCGAGCCTAACAAAAATTGTGAGTAGTAAAAGTCCTTCACATCTTTCTCTATGTTCATGTTGTATAAATTGAGAAGAATCTAATCACGAATTATCAGAGACATCTATTTTTTCAATATACATTAAGAACCAATGAAATATTTTTATAATAAGTGGAAATTTTACACTTTTTTTCGTAAATATTTGAGTCTCAAATAAAGATTTATTTAAATATAACAATTTTTTGTGTCTATAATTATTGCACGTGGCGAAATATTTTTTATGATCTTGAAAACAATTTTTTTTAATGGTACGGTAGATTTCCACATTTAATATCTCAATGTGCAGAGGTTAATATTTTCGTATATATATGTATGTACAGCAGATCGCGAGTCACGTACTTACCTCATGGGCTAGGTACCGGAAATTAATTAATTGGCTCGCTAGGAGTACCTCCAAATCGCAGCTTTCTATACCATAATTACATCGAGATTTAACCTATTATTGTGATAAGTTAACGAGCAAAAGTCACGTACTATAGTTTTGATTGCTTGTTTTCTCCAGCTTAAAGTTCTCCAATTGACTGAAAATTGACTGAACAATTCTTCAAAAGTATGGCATATTTTGTGAAAATCGATGTTCTCGTTGATTTTTTCGCTGGCTTCTATCATAAGTAGGGACATTAATATATGACACACATATAATTAATACTATACATGATTTATGGTAAAATTCCAATATCTGTCATCGATCGTCCTGAAATTCGAGATATTGATTTATTTAAAATTCGTATTTTTCGTATTCTTTGTAGTGAGATCCCACTTTAAATGCCATTGTGCTATGTATATAATTCATATCTCATTCAGTGATAAAGATAAAGTCTCAGACATTGATACAGATTTTCAAGTAATGAATCAAACTAATGAATACATATAAATAAACTAAAAAAAAACCTTCCAAATCGTAGAGTCCTCAAATAAAAAGCCAAAAATTGTAAAAATGTACGTTACATTCCAGAAGAATTCCAAGTATATTTTTTGTATTTACAAATGTACCTATATATAAATCTTTCGAACACGAATATTAAAGTGAAGCAAAAGAAGTATTCCCGCCTCTTTTGACGAGCTTTTCCTCTCCGCTTCATCATCGATTATTTTTAACGTCTCGAATCTCATCTTCATTATCAGCGACTCACCTCATTTCCTCATTTCTAAGAGACCGAGTCTGAGGAACGTCGGGAACGGTGTACGAGATGTATAAGCGTGAGAATGTGACGTGAGAGTCGGGAATGGAAAACGTGTACGTCTGACCCACACGGTTCCGACGGTCCCGAGAGACACACGTTGAATATGCCGCGAGGGGGCGAAAAAGGAAAGTTCACGGGGTGAAAAGTCCGCGAAGTACATATATATATACGTATATATACGTATATATATCGCGTCGCGTAGGACGGACTCGGGCGTGAGCGAGAGAGGGAGCAGCGTCCACATATTCGATTTCCTGGTCGCCATTTTTAATATCCATTCACGTACATCGTGACACATTCGCGTGTGCTTAATGAAAAAAGAGAGAGAGCAAGAAGAATGTATACATATAGTTTATGGAAAATTTTAAAGCTGGAAAGGTGCGGAAAATATCGAGAGAGCGATTGCTATACATTCGGGGATGGAGAAAAATAAATGGAGTAGTTGGCAGAGAGAGAGAGAGAGAGAGAGAGAGAAGAAAAATTGAGAAACGTCGAAGGCGAAGGATCGAAAGTGCAGAATATGTAAGGAGGAGGAAGGGGAATAAAATGGGTAGAAGAGAGCCGACTGGAGAGCTGTGAGTACGAATAAAAAGGGTGTGAAGCTTTCGCAGGAAGTTGGTTGGACAGCCAACGTTCTCCATATAGGCATTCAAACCCACGCGATTCCCGAGGTAACCGTCTCTCTGTCTCTCTTCCCTCATCTTTAATATTACTTTCCGTTATAGGACGGAAGTGGCTAGATTTATGACGTCGGAGTACATACGTTGTCGCCTCTTTTTCTCTCCTTTTCTCTCTTCCGTTCTTCAACACTTTTCCATCCTTCGCTCGAAAATTCAGACACATTCTCCCCGTGAATTCCCCACGAATATATAATAGCTAGCTTCCAAAGATATATTACACTGTGTGTGTGTGTGCGAAACGACCATTTTCACACGCTATCTTTTTTCTGATTTCCTTTTTTTGTTTCAGAACAAATAGAGTTTGAAAAATATTCATGCATGAAAAATTGAATTATCGGAGGAGATTCGTTTCTCTTTTTATAAAATAAATATTCAGATATGAGCTGCAAACATGCAAAAAAAGATAATGTGAAGTTTTTAGCGTAAAAATATAATTCTCTCGTGAATCTAACTATCAAAAGGGCATTCTAAAAATATTGGAAGTTTAAAGAAATGTAAAATTGGATGAGCAAATTTCGGCAGTACGTTAGCTCTACCCTTCACTACTCAAGACCATATTTGAAGCTAAATTTGGCTTTTTGAAATTGCAGAGGAGTTTTTTTTGAGCAAATTCATTCCAAAATAGCCAATTTTTTATAACAGCCAAATTCAAGATGGAAATACGAAAAAATAAAGTCATGAGTAGAACTAACGTACAAATTTCTACGTATCGAATATTTAGTCGAAGTCTATTTCTCTTCTCATCGAATTTTCCTGAATTCGCTCCATGAATAGACTTCATCCATTTTCCTTGTTTATCGAATTCACACCTTTTTCAACTCTATAATAATAAGAAATAATTTTAAAAGATAACATATTGATAGTTCCTTATATTACTTAAATTTATTCAATATTTATTTAATATTATTTTTGGTAGATAAAATTATTTAGTATCTCGTTCTTCACAGCATCTCTATATATGATAGTGTGTCTTCAATCTCTTTTTCTCTTTGGTCGGTATTCGTTCTATACATACGTTACAACGACACCATTACTGCATGTCTGACTCGGCTTGATTTCTTGCCAAAGTCCACGGTTCTTAGTGTACGTATTTCCACCCCCCCCTCCCGTCCCTTTTCCCATCTCTTTCTCTTCGATGTTACACGGAAATCGTAACGCAAAAAGTTTTCGCAGCCGGAAACGAGTTAGTTTCCGCAGTTGGCTATATTCTGTAAAGCGATCACGAAAAGCGACTATCGTATATCGGTTCCCAATATATATAAGAGTCAAGATTTTTCCACCTATCTTGCACATTACTCCTTCTTAATCCTTATCCTTAGTGACTACCTAAGCCGAAAAAAATAAGCTAAATTTAAACTCAATTTGCCGTTTGCTAATTACTCGTGCTATATAACCAGAATTTCGTACTTTTTCAAAGTTTCTCCTTAACGAGATTCTTGTCCCGTAACCATAAAAATTTTGTATGTATCTTTTTGAACTTGCCACTCAACGAGATTCTTGTCCTACAACGACAATTTTTTACTTTTTCAAAGTTACTTCTCAATGAGATTTTTGTCCTATAACCATTAAAATTTTGTATGTATCTTTTTCAACTTACCACTCAACGAGATTCTTGTCCTATAATCAGAATTTTGTGTTTACTTTTTTGAAATTACTTTATACTCGAGATTCGTGTCCTATACCTACAATTTTGTACTTTTTTGAAATTAAAAAAGGTATACGAAAAAAATTGACTTTTCCTTTTTACTAATTATTTTAATTAAACGAGAATGGGTGGGCTAAAAATTTCAGAGTGTTTTCGTGAAAATTGAAACGGATGCTTAATTTCGTGGGGAATGGAAAAACGTGGTAAAAGGATTCCGTGATAATCGGCGGTGATTACCGCCGAGAAAGTTCGATCGAGGGAAATATAGCTGTGTGTCTCGTTCGGGGTACACGTACATAGTTTAGCGGAAAACGCCCCAAGTATACAGACTAGAGAGAATATGTTATTTTCGGAGACATCCAAGTGAAACTAACCCAAACTTTTGACCAAATTGGAGACCACAATTCCTCTCCTATCAAACTTCTTCAATTCCGATACACCACTTAGCAAGAAGGTAACAATTTTTGTTTTTCAATTTTCACGTGCTCAATTGTATTGAAAAAACGAAAAAAAAACCTAAAATTCATTTATCATTCGTTCTTTAAAATTCATCCTTTCAATCTTCACGTTTCAGTTTCATTGAAAAATAAAAAAATAACATAAAAAACAAAACAAAATAACAATATTCTGGTTTCGTTCAATCGAACTATACTTTAAAATCGGTATTTTGCATACTAAAAAAAATGTTGGTCCTGCGTATCGCGGTCTGAAAAAAGGATGATAGGGGAAAGGCGCAAGAGGAAGGAAGCCTCATCCCGAGAAAACTCTTATCAGGCTGGTTGTTTCGTTCGGTTCGTCTGTTCGGTTGTTGGCTCGAGCGTGCAATCGATTCGAAAGCTGCACAAGGGGAAATGTAGCGTACTCACGTTTCTACAGATATATACGTAAAAGCCGGCGCACACATATAAATTCTTCTCCATCGTACCGTCGCTTTTCGTTTCGAGTCCCGTTCCTTTTCGTTTTCGAGCGTGCGGTGCACGTCGGCTCAGGGACGAAAAGCTTTTTCCAAACAGACTCGGCGCGTCCTTCTGCGAACCGAATCTCACAAAACTCCGGTTTTTCCAGTCAGTTTTTCTCAACGCCCGTTCTTCGCCCTTTCGCAAAACCTCTTCAATATATATCTCGCGATGTATATCGAAACACAAAAGAAATCTTTTTTTATATTTTTTTTAGCCAAAAAAAAATTTATTCAAATTTTTTGCAGATTCAGTCGAAAGCCAGACTGATATCCACAAATTGTTGATCTTTACGATGAGAAATAAATACAAAAAACGTATATGTATGAGTGTATATATTTTTTTACACATATATATAAATTTGGTGACTTAGAGTATTCGAAACGCGTACTCGAGAGCAGTAGCATACTGTGGCTGGAATACGGTTATTTTTCCACAGGGACCGATATAACTCCGTGAGAAAATATACTCTCCCTGCAGGCCCTATAGCCTTTTTTCGCCCTCGCACGCTCACTCTCATCCCTCAACTAGTCATATACAGTATATACAAATAGTATATGTATTTTGTCGTCTGGATGAAATGGCAGCTCGATATCGAGACTTTTTTTGCTCCGTTTCCGTTTTGGGAGCCTTGGGGCCACGGGGGATGAAAATAGATTTTCATAAACGTTTCATATAGCCAGAGATGAGACCCCCGACTGTCTATTTTCTTCCTCGTTATGCGATCTGTTCGCATTACATAACTAGTCTTAGAAATACGAAATTCTTATAATAAAATATTCAACATCGATGTTTTGCAATTAGCTGAGTCACGAAATATGTATGTAAATAAATATGTAAATAAATAATTTCATCGAATGTACGCATATATGTATTTTTTGGAAATCATTCAATGTGGAAATTGACTGCAGATAATATAAAGGGGAGGAAGAAAATAAATTAATAACTTTTAATTATATCCTTTGCCTCAGGCAAAAATTGAAGATTAACAACGAGTAGATCAAAATCTTCTAAATTAAAATCATATAAAATAAATAATTGAAGAATGATAGAAACATGATGTTATATATATGAGAAAAAGGGAGAGGGAGAGGCAGTTTAATTATACTTCTCACTCACAGTAAAATTAATTAATGAGAAATGAGACAACAGCAAACAGGTTAATAAAGCAACCAATTATTATATATGCGATTGATACTGGTGAACCGTGATGAAAGAGTCGAATCAATTTTCCAATGCTGATAACGTCAAATTTACACGCACACTCGCATTCATACATATACAACAGTTTAATTTGGAAATGGTCGCAAAGAGAAACGTAACCTCAATTAATACACGTGATCTGTATAGTCAAATATGTATTTTTTTAATATTTATAAACAAATAGTAAAAAATTATGTTTATGATTTGTTTATAAAAATTATATATTTAGTTTGTTGTTTAAAAATTATTTTCGAATGTTTCCCACTACCCATTATTTTTGCAGATATTAATTTTTATAAATGTCAAAAGGATGTTACAAAATAGGATTATTTTTCCTGCAATTATAAGAATTCGTATAAGAGGATCGAAAGGAATGTTTCTGTGGAAAGGATTGAAATTTAACGCAGGGTCATGCGGAAAAATTGGACGATGAGAGAAGGAGCAGAGAAAGGGAGAGAAAGGAACGTGAGTGGAAAGCTTTGTAAAGATGGGATTTATGGCATTTCGAGATTAAGACATCGATCTATGTTCGAGTTCTTTTTTTTCACTTTTTTTTTCACTCTCGAGACCTCTGGAAATCTCAGAGAAAATCGTGAAATGTCACTGGATGCATCGAAGTCGAATTCGCACGTCCCTTTCTCATTCTTGATATAGAAAGAATTTATTAGAAATGTCTAAAAATGATAATTTCATACTTTTATAATTGTACGAAAAACCACATTTTAAATTCTACTTTTTTATCACCTGGATGCGACACACGAATGAGGCAAAAGGAAGGAGCAAAAGATGAAAGAAATTTCGTAAGACGAAATTTCATCTCTGTTAGCCAACAGAGATGAGATATTGAGTTGAATGAAAGTTGAAGAACGGGAGGAAGCGAAAAAGAAGGATAGAGAGAGAGAGAGAGAGAGAGAGAGAGAGGGAAATGAGGTGCTTGATGAAAGTAGAATTTGATATAAAGCATAAAAAAATTTGACAATCCTCTTTGGCCATTATTTCTCTTTGTCCCGTATGATATTTCTCTTATTCGAGGCCGGAAAGGGTATTGACCTTCAAGGATCGTAAAAAAATTGAACGAGATGAAAATAAAAAAATAGATATAAAATGTTGCTTCTGAAGAGGTGAAAAAAATGATAAAAAATATAAGTCTGTTGTAGGACACACTGACAAATGGCCAGTCGATACGGAAAATGGGTTTTCTTCGAAGAGCATTCTGCCTCTCGTTCTTTCTTCCTAGCTTCCTTGCCGTCGCTTTATCGATGTCGTCGCCGTCGTTCCTTGTCCACACACCCAAAAGCATTAGGAGCATCGATTGGCTCTGCTTTCCACGAACACACACTACGTACGCCCTCTCGTACACAATTCATCCACGTTCCTAACAGAAATTTTCCAGCCCTTTTCTACTCCTATCCTTTTTTTCTCTTACTTTTTATTTCTCTTGAGCTCACTCCATTACTTTTACAAGAGTGTAACAGTTAACTCACAATTTACGAAAAAGAATTTCAAGTGTTTTATATGTTTATTTTTCGTGAAAATAGGGAAAAAAACGTTTCTGCTATTTTGGTACATCTTCATTCTATTTTTATTATATACACCTTTTTCCGTTGCTTTCATTTTTCTGTACTTTCCGGTCTTTCCACCCGAGCCCTTCCGGCAATCTGGGCTGAAACAGAGAGCGGCGCGTCGGAGCCTGAGGACCTTTTCATTCCGAGATTTTGAAGGAAACGCATAACGGTAGACGGTGACACTCGACAGTATTATATTCTACTAGCATTGGCACTTTACGTATATCTGCCTTGTCTGCCTGCTTTCTTGCCTACCCTTAATTTTATATTTTTATTTGATAACACTTTTATTTAGCTGCATGTTTACCACGAAAACGAACACACGTTAGAAATATTATTTATTTATTTACTATGAAAACTGTGGAGAAAAATAGATTTTCTCTCTTGCGTATATTGCGACTTATAAATTATGTAGACTCTGTACGTACACAGTATGTACACGTGATAAAACTACGTGTTATTTCGAATTCTCGGTGTTTCGAGACAAAAATCGCTGTACATGGCAGCACCGGGGCACTACGGACTACCTTCAAAATTTCATGAAAATAACCATTTTTTTTTCATCGTCGAATTTATTATAGTTCGATATATTTACCATTGTTCAGAAAATGAAAATAATAAATACTCGGAGTTGAACGCATAGTTCAAAAAATTCGTAGAAAAAAATTGTTCATTTCAGACCGTCATGTTCTGGAATTTTTTTTAATTATCGTGAAATTGCGGTGAGTTTGTTCGATGTAAAAAAAAAACAATTTGTACCTAGAATTTGAAAGTCAAAAAAATAAGTAATGGCTCTGGTGGACTGTTTTACCCCGGTCTCCCCTATGTATACATATGTATAAGGCAAAATAGCTGCCGAGAAACAAATCGAATAACCTTAACGCTTTTCCCGTGCTGCTGAAAATTCACTCTTCGCCAAGTCACGGAATGCGAAAATGTTGCATATTATTCCACACCTTTTTCTGCTTTTTGTGCAATTTTTCTTCTCCGCGCGTATTATTGATGTAAACAGATATATCTATATAAAAATTTCGACACGAATATTTGTTACACTTTTGTGTTATATTCATATATATAACCTTCACAATTTTTTTTCAATTTCAAGATTTTCTTGGATCAGATCTTTTTAGTCACATTGCATGGGTCTCGCAGATCCAAAAAAAATTTCAATTTTATAAAGGCAAAATAAAGCGAATGGCGCAGAAATTCCGTTAATAGATCCACTTTTTAAAAAGTTATCAGGCCTTGAACATTTTTGAAAAAATGCAAAATCTTTTGGATTTTTTTTCCTCGATTTTAAGAGCTTATTCGATCGGAAATTTGCTTGTAGAAAACGAAAACGTTACTTATTTTGAGCGGAATCCAAGAATACGTATTGAAAAATTTAAAGAACTGTTTCAAAAATCGATTTTTTCGCTCGTTCAAAATTAATTCTCACCCAAGGTCGCACTGGGTCTCGCAGACCAATAAAAATTTCAATTTGTGATATTTTTCCTTTCTCTTTACGAAATCAACATTATAATTTAAATTTTACAAACTTGCCATACTCAACACGTGCTCTTATGGAAGAATAAAAAAAATTGTAATTTTTAACCATAAATATCTCAAATTCTATTTGGCAAAACCTCTTAAAATTGACTAAATAGATAAGTATATAGTGTCAAGTAAAATTTGTACAAATTTAGAAGTAAATAAAAAAAATAAAATAAAACGTTAGAACTATTTTAAGCACAATATATATATGTAGACGGAGCGGAAAAAGAGTGGTTAATGACCTTCGTAGTCGTGGGCGCTAAGGCGCTACCGTCGAACCGTGAGGTCCCGGGTTCGAAACCCGTTGGAGCAACGGCAGGGGAAAAAAGTTCGATTCGCCTTTTTTTCGCGCAACTCGTGTATGTTGAACAACGCTGAGGGTGTTGAAAGCTGTATGGTGAATCCACAGTCCAGCTCCTTGTGTATCCATCGATGGTACGCACAGGCGTTTTAATCTGTGGACAGAAAGGTGCGTGTGCTCGCTATGTTCGGTGGTTCAACACTATGGCCACTGTCAACACAATGCCATGCTACAACTTTTTTTTTTACAATAAAATTAAAAAGAACTTTTGACAGTTCAACATCAAGAATATCTTTCAAGTCCAGTCGAATACTTTTTCACGATTTTTTTTTAAATATGCTATTTACTGCAATTACAGAATATTGAAAAAAAGGATTTAACTATTGAGTATATTAAAAGTCTAATATATAAAATTCTCATGTCACGGTGTTAAAGTTTAAACTCCTCCGAAACGGCTTGACAGATTTTTATGAAAGTTTTCATGTATATTCGGTAGGTCTGAGAATAGGTTTATAACTATTTTTTATACCGTTAAGTGATTAGGGTGGTTCACACCAAAAATTATTTTTTAGACAAAATTTTTTTTTAGTTTTTTATGGTGTGCCATTAAAAAATATGTTCAGGGCTACATTTTAATCGTTCTACGACAAACACCTATTGTTTAATATCATTTTATAATTTTTAATCCGGGTAGATAGCTGATCAATTACAATGGGACAAAAAAATAATAAAGTTGTCTGTACTTTTGAACAGACCCTCCTATCTTTATGTATTTTGGTGTTCTGAATCAGAATCTGTGGTCCATTTTGTCCGTACATCGTCAAAATTTTGAGTAAATTGAAAAAAAAATGTAAAAAAATGTAAATTTTAATTTTTTTATGGTTTTTAGAAATTTATTCGCAATTTTGACGGTGTGCGGACAAAATGGACCCCAAATTGAGATTCAGGGGAAAAAAATTACATAAATATATGGTTGTTTGGTCAAAAGTACATACATATTTTTAAATTTTGTGACCAAGTGTTATAACTTGTCAAGTTAACTTGTAATGATCAAGTATCCCTGAAAGGCGTTTACCGGTGTCACTTCTAACACAGTAAACAGCACGGATTTAGTATGAGACCATTCTTCTGTCTCTCTCACACAATAAACTGTCTCTCACTTCATAACAGTTATATTTTTATACACTAGAAATAATTTATATGGCAAAACAACGTTTGCCGGGTCGATTAGTGGTATATATAGAAATAAATCGATTTATATGAATAAATATCGAAATATAGAAAACTATATCGTCGGAAATTTATAATCTAATAAATTCGATGTGGGAAGCGTATATCCAGAGCAGTTAAAGATATACATTATTATGATGATTGTATATGTTTCTGGAGACGTTGAAATTCTTCGCACGACCTACCGAAATCATAAATGATATTTGCTTGAGCGTAGGAACTCTTTGGGGAACTGGGAGAGCGTGGCTCGTAAGTCTGCAACAACGTCAATTCAGTTGGTATAAACTATTTTTCTTTTATGTCTATATAGGTATTTGCCATACGCCCGATCATTTTACTCGGCGAGTGTACTATAGATAATGCGAATGCGCACGTGAGAAATCGTATTCACTTTTGCACACGGCGAAATCTACCGATACGACGTGAATAAGCAATGAGGAGTTATAGAGAGAAATTTCATTTATTTCGTTAATATATTTATAAATCGCCTACTCTGCTCCCGTTCCCGTATTTAATATTTATCAGTTTATTATCCGATCGTATATCATATACTGAAAATCGATGTACCAATTAATTTACTGCCATAAGATAAACAAGAAAATTATAATCGTACGTATGAATGCACCTACACGTAGTTTTCGGGCGATGCACGTGCGCGATTGCGAGCTCCGTTCACGAATTAATGCAAAATTCAATTGTTCCACGAATCCAATTATTATATCCTATTTTTTTTGTTCTTGCCGCTCTTCGAATTTACACTCGAGACAGTTGCGCGCTTTGTCGGAGAGATGGCACCACTCGAAACTTTTTCTCGTCTCCGCGAGAAGTCTCGTGATTTTAAAGCACCGATTGACTATTTTAATATAATAATTTACATTTCTTCAGTATTTGTACCACAACGGTATGCTCAAAAGTTTCTTCACCGTGTGTAAACTAAGGGTAAAATCAACGGATGAATTTTTTTTCTATCGGTTATTTTTAAATACGAGCGAACTTAATATTATATAAAGATTAGTGTAAAATTTTTTAAAAGAGATTAATAGTTTTTGATTTAATATCGTGATTTTTGCAATAAATTTAGTATACGTGAAATATATTGCCTGGATTAAATTACCGAAGTTGAATTGTTTTTTTTTTTCAGAAAATTAATTTTTTACCGTAAAAATTAACATACCAAGTATAAATTAATTCAAATTCCGGCGAATCTCAACAGTAACAATTTTATGTCTTACACTGCTAACTTTCCTGATCCGCGCAGCTGTATAATTGCTGGTGTAGCGAGCAAAGTATTCGTCTACGAACTGGAAAGTATAAAGGGAGAATATGAAAATGAACAGAAACAAATTTCTAACACTTTGCATAAGTACGTTACGTTCTTTATTGTTACGAATTTGTGTCCTCGCATTGTTTGTTCCGTGGAAATTAAATTCTGTCTCGTGAAAATTACGAGTGGCTTCGACGAAGGGAATAAGAGAATAGCTGGAAGAAAGCGAATTATGAATTCGCATTGTGCAAATGAAAAAAAAATCAGATTTCTTGCTGGTATTGCCAGAATAAAGGGACCGAGATAAAAGTCAATTTAAAAAACTCGAATGAATAATTTCGGCAGTGCGAGAAAAAGAGGAAGGTCGATATTGGTGAGAAGACTCGCAAAAACCTGAAGAATCGGGGCGGAGGCTCTCCGAGTTTTTTTGTCGTCTCTTTCCCGGCATTTAGTTGTGTGCGTGCGTATATGCACGCGGCTGCTCAATGCGCCGTAAAAGCCCATTCGCGGGAGCTTCTCCAGATCAAAACTGACGATGCTCATGCAGAGAGGGAGCTTTCTCGTTGTCTGAAAAGTTCCATTGAATCCGAGAAGTTCGTTCGTCTGGAGAGAAAAAGAGCGGCAGAAAGCGTCTTTCGGTGATTGTTTGTGCAACAAAGGCTTCGTTCCTTTTAGAAGCCTGGATTAATGTGCCGGAAGATGAATTTTCCGTCCAGGTCAGTCCATGAGAATGAAAGAAAACATAAGTCTCATTGCCAATAATTGGAGCGCAGTCCAGAACTTATTAGTCTCTGTCGATCGTTTTTCTTCTTCTCTTTCGATTCCTCATACTCCGCATTAATGATAAAAATGACGAAAAATAAATCTTATTATCATTGAGAAAAGATATTTAGTTGAAAATACATTATCTTGCGTTAATTTAACTTTTAGAAGATTATTGTCACATTCGATGACCAAACATTTATTTTGATTGAAGATATTATTAAATTTAAAAATTTTCTTTCCCATAAAAAATGCAAAAAAATGGCTGAAAGTGGCAAAATTTGGCATCTTGAAACAAATGTTCAAAGTCTGCAATAGCAATTGAAAAGCGATTCGTACACGAGTGTCCGAAGCCGAAGGTCAGAAATGATTCAACTGGCAATCTCGCGTCTTGAACCTTATCCCGATTGCACTTTTTTATATATAGATTTTTTTTTTCGTGTTCCTGCGTCAGGACGAATCTCGCGAGAGCCTCTTGATGAAAAGAGAAAGAGTATAAGGCGAGTTGAAGTTTTCGAGTCTGGATATCGAGACCTGCATGACCTCTCGAGTGGGCCAGGAGGAGTCTACCGTGCTCCCGACGTTTGCTCCTCGATTTCACTTTTTCTCCCGTTCGCTGCTCCTTTTTTATCTCCGGTTTTTCTGGGCGTGTTTCCTACTCCGAGCGGTGTTCAAGTGCCCGGAACTACAGCTCTCGTACGTATTTCTTTCCTCCTCGATGGAATGAAAAGTATCAAAGTACAAGGCTGTTCGAGTCTTCGCGCATGTATAAGGATAACGCGATCACTTTATTGCTCCCAGGAGAATGAGTCCAAGAAAGTGTCCGGCATTGAGACGCGGAGCACACCCCGTCTCTATCTCCTCTCCTTCAACTTTTCACAATACTTCCGATAATCTTAAATTCACTCGAATGTGAACAAATTTCGAGCCAGTTCTTTCGAAAAAATCGTCTTTATCGATTGTCTCCTATTTTTTTCGTTATTCTCCTATTTTATAAAGAATTCATTATTCTTCGATAATTCCAATATTAAGTGAATAATAATAACTAGATATTTTTCGTTGAAAATATAGTTAATTTAGTTGAATAGCAGAGCACGCGATTTCCTTAGATAAAATATTAATTTTCTACTCGAAATAAACATTTTTCTAAAAAATTCAGGAATAGTGAAAAAAAGCGAGATGAATTTCATATTTTTCTATACACATACACGGAGAGAAAAAGTCCGAGAAAAATTACCATGCTGTCTCTATAAAGCTTGTGCAAACGACATGTATAGAAAATTTTCTGAAAAATTTTCGGAAAATTGCTCTAAAGCGTTAGAAATTTTACCATGCTGCATGGAAATTTTCTGAAACATCCTGAAAAAATTGGTCTAAAGCGTTAGAATTTTTACCATGCAGGACGGTAAAATTTGTCGTTTGCACACACGCTTTATAGAGACAGCATGGTAATTTTTCTCGGACTTTTTCTCTCCGTGTAAAAATATATTATAGAGTATTTGTTTGAACGCTCTTTAACGAGGATAGACATCGGGTCTCGGATTTATCGCGTGAATGAACGGCTGGCAGATACCACTGTGTAAATATGCATGTACTCGGAAGATAGGGATATAAAATTTCTAACAGAGGAGTTACTTTCGCGGTTAATCCGGAAATCCTGAACTCGAGCTTCCAGAGGCGTTGTTTTTTCGGCCACGATTCGTGCGGTCTCGCTTATTGAATTCTCGCATGTGTATATACAGAAGGCAAAAAATATATCTGGTCAACTGAGACAAAAGTGAAGTAAAGAGAGAGAGATAGAGGGGAGGAGGAGTAATGAGAGCGGCACGAACATGGAAGCACGAAGACGAGAAACTGCTCGCGTGCATCGAGTCCATTTCCGTTTTATTGCCAAGTCAATATCCTGATCCGAGCTTTCGTTTAACAAAAAGCATGAATCGGGAAAAGTTTATCTCATCCGCGCGAGAGAAGAATAAAGAGCAGGGAGAATTTTTCCCGGCTCTGCGTAATGAGGTTTCGAATCGCTTTCGCCGGGAATATACGATAATCCGCGGGGAAATCACATCGGGGACCTCTGTTTTCGATGTAATCCCTGATGGATTGTACGCGGGATCGAGTCTTCGCGCTCGTTCCGGCACTAATTGTAAGATTCGGGCTGGGCCATGTACACCGAAGTCGGGTGACACAGAGCCGGGAGAGCGCACAAGAGGTTCGCTAACAACTTTAACGCTCCTGTGGGTAAGAGGTTGTTGCGGCCGAGCGAAGTAGACCCGGGGAGCGCGACGAGCAGCCAAGAGACTGTCTGTTCTCTGCCCCCCCGCTTCGAAACTTTCAAAGTGGCTAAATTTGTTGGAACGCTCGTGTGCGCGTGAGAGAGAAAGTATCTTTTCGGTCCGAAGATAAGTCGTATCCTCTTAACTCTTGGCGCACTTGCGCCTTGGTCCGATTCGCCCGACGACTCCACGAAAGTGCCTTCGCGCGGAACCTCCCCCCCGGCTCTTTTCGAGAATTCTCGAACGCATCCTCTACCACCTTTGCCACTTTTCGCAGGCTCTTATTTTCACTCTCGCCGCATAAATGGCAGGAAGTCGGGCTCGAGCGGCACATTTTCTGGTACTTGAATTGTTAATTGGTTTAATATTGATCGTATTACTGAAAATAGATTTATATATAGTGGGAAAATATTTAGATGAAAATATATTTCGCTGAAACGACACTTGTTCATTTTGAACAATTATGAACGTATCGAAACAAATATTTTGTTGGATCAACCAAATTTGGTTTTTAATAAGACGGCAGTACGTTATCTTTACTCTTGACATTATTTTTTCGTATTTCATCTTGAATGTGGCTGCTATAAAAAAATGGACTATTTTGGAATAAATTTACTCAAAAAAAACTCTTCTGCAGTTTTAAAAAGCCAAACTTAGCTTAAAATATGGTCTTGAGTAGAGAAGTGAAGAGTACAGTTAACGTACTGCCAATAAGACTATATATAGGAGTACGATTGACGTTTGGTAAAAAAAATTGATTAAATATATAATCGAAATAATCGATGTGTAAGTCACGAAAATAGTGACAAGGATATATATCGTCGGGAGACGAATTTAATCCCTCTTCGGGTATTTTATCAGAGATGCGAAGTAGATCGAACGGAGATGGAAGGGCCCGAGACACCGGAAAGAGAGATAAAATCCTTGAGCGGTCGGAATGGCGAAAGCGGAATGGATCAAGAGACAAAGAATGAGGGTGAGAAAGAGAGAGAGAGGGAGAGGGAGAGACGTCGAGAACGAGAGCAGACTGACTGCGGAATCAGCAAACGGGCGACGAGACTTCCCCTACAGTTAAAACCGCTCGTTGCCAATCGAAAACCCTGCAGATCTCTATCGAGCGAGTGAGCTTCGAACTCGCGAATTCAGCGATTCGTCCTTTTCCCTTCTTTCGTTCGAAAGTCTTTCAACTCTGGTCCGCTAAGCGCCTTACATTAAGACTCATTTTTTAGAGAATGCAGATGAGAATAATATGACGCATAATTGAGAATTGATTTTGACCCTTTCTCGCAGCCATGTATACTTTTGCAGAATCGAGACTTTTCAAATGTTGATCGCTTCGGCTGTGAGTAAGTATATATATGTGAGTAGTCGAGAATAGCGAAGAATCTTCGGTTATGATCCAACAATATCCTACTGTAATTGGATCGAGAAAAGTTTTCGCGATGCTTGGGGGAATAAGAGAGGATGAAGCGTCTCATCGGGATAGTCTTGAAATGACAGATGAAGAGGAAACATCGCTGCCTCGAGCTGAAAAGTTGCGTCCATTCGTAATTTAATTTTCTCATGTTTGTTTTTTCATTTTTGCGAAATCTTCCGGGTCTTGAATCCGGCAAGAACAAAAACGCAGCTATTTTCGCCAAGAAACTATAGATCAAAAACTGTAGGTCAAAAATTATAGATCAAAATACTTTTTCATTCGATGTAGTGTTTTTGAAGTTATTCTCACAACTATACTTGTTATTTCTGAAAAAGCTTAAAATTTTTTCGGCTCTCGATAATTTTCCCCGATGACATTCAAATCGAGTCTTTCATGAATGACTGAGTTTTCACGCATAGACGATTTGAAGAAAGCTCGCGGAAGAACGGGCGGTGTTGGAATAGTGGAAGAGATGGTGATGACATGGAAAGGGTGGAATTCGAGTCGAGCCCTTATGGATCGTGATCGACATGAATTTCTGGGATGGTATACCGAAAGTCCCAGGGTTCTCGATCTTATTCCCTTCGTAGGACGAGGCTCCCGGTTTACCACACGGGTAATAGTTTCTCCTCGTAAAAGGTGAGAGGAAGTCGTTCGTCGTCTCGTAAAAGTTTTTACGGAAGCAAGCAAAAGACGAGTAAGAGGTGATTGGGCGGAAGTAAAACGTTCATCCGAGTGCTCACATACTTAACTGATTCCAGGAACGGACGTAAGAAAATCCTTTATTGCTCAATTTCATCCTGACCAAATGGCGATTCCTTATTCGTATTCTCGCTGCTGCATCTGCATATGGATGCCACGAGAAATCGGTCATCTCGACCACTTTATCTCTGGACTTCGATTTATATCTTTTCTGCCCGAACTTGCTATTTAACGTGTTCTATTTTCCGATTTTATTTCAAATTTTTTTTCTGAAATCTTAAAATTGAGACTCTGATAAAAAAAATAAAATAAAAGTAAAAAAATGTTTTCGCACCATATTGTTCTCATTACTTGACGTCCGCTTTTACAAAAAAAAAACTTTTTCGTGGCTTAATTATGCACATGCAAATATGTGTGTTCGTAAAACTTATTATAGAGACGAGAGACAAGACAAAAGTCGTTGGCAGGAAATGATTGACACTTTCGCTAAAGAGATTATTTATCGGCTCGATATTCGCTGCTTGTCTCGCGCATACACGTAATGCTCGTAACCCCGAGCAAGTAGTTACGCTTCGCGAGTTCTAACCGCGTGAATAAATTGAGAACATGAATCCAGGTATTTGCGCCCGAGGCACTTTTCCTTCTATTTCGAATATTCTGATGCGGTATCCTGCGTAACATGAGAAGGAAACTTCGCGATACGTGCACCTCATTTTCTCCATCGACAGATTGTTAAATCTTGCCAGAACTTTGAGAAATTTTAGATTTATCGAGAAATTCGAGCTAAGCCTATAATGTTAGCCTCTAACAATATCTTATAATTTTCAAATCTTTAAATTATTCATTGATTATGTTGAAAAGTACCACGAAACGTACGAAAACGTAGAAAAGTGGTTTATTACGCATGTATACTTGTATGAAACGGGTGAACAGTTTTCATCGGTATATACATACGATTAATTATTAGATGTGACAAAAGATGAAGGGTTCAACGGGCGTGATGTCACTCCGTTCTGAATTCGGTGTTTCTCATGCTTCGCATGATGGGAGCTCGTCCTAAATCCGCAGAGAAATGGCGAAGGTAACGCGAGAATGACAGCGAAACACCCTGCGAGATTCTCGGAGAATCTCATTTAAAGAGCATCGTTGTCTCTCTCTCGTTTTCACTATGTCAGGAGCGTCGTTTGTTTTGTCAAAGCGCTTTTTGGGCTCAATCCTAATCACTTCATAGCAGCTTATACGTGAGGGACTCTCGCGCATCTGGCTGGTCACGGCTCCACTGTATTTTCCGGTTGCACGGACTCGCCCCCGTTCCCCTTGCTTGGGAAAATCCGTGGTGAGCTTATTTCGGACTGGCACTACTTAAGTTCCGTTCCTTCAACGTGTTTCCGCACCCAGACACACGGAAACGATACTCCGGGGATACGAACGCGACACGTCCGAAAACACCGGCTGCACGTTCACATTGTTCGCGTTAAGAAATTAATAAACGCGGATACTAAATTATTTTGAATGGCAATTAGTTCCGCTGCGTTTGTTCCGGCGCGACCTCTCATTTATCTTATTTTCCCCGAGTCGACGCGTTGCCGTTTTTAATTGAATTTTTCCAGTCTCGCGCTCCAGTCCACGCGAACTGCATTTAAAATTCGATAAACAATTCGACAAATTGGATTTTTTCGCGTGTTTCTATACACTGTAAAAAGTTTCGTGGTGTTCATCAAATTGTGTGAGTGGTAGAAGGGAATGGTGTAAAATAAAATAACACCGGTGTGTTTGATAAAAGACAAGCAAGTGCGTGTTACTTGCTGATTTAACGGGATTAAAAATCGATGTTTTCAGTAACAGGGATGGGGAGAGCTCGATACTTGTCTGCGAGAAATGAAAATTTTTTTATTGATTATGTTTATTGCACCATCGATGAAATAAGCGTCACTTATCGAAAAAATTATTTACATTTCTCGAAAAAGAATCGTTCTTCGTCCATCCCTGTTCAGCAATAAAACTTTGTTTATGTTTCTGGCAGTCCACTTTATTAAGTGGCAATAAAAATGGACAAGAATTAACGCGAAAAATGTAATATTTAATGTCGACCAAGAATGGTGTTAAATTAACACCATTTTAACACCAGATTTTTTACAATACTTTATTATTCCTATACATTTTATCATAGAAAATAGGAAATCAGTTCATTTGAAAGTGCCAGAGAGTTTTCATACCCAAACAATGTTGTTCTATCGTAAAACTCGAATTCAAATTCTCTGGGGTCCAAAGAGATCCGACGCACCATTCCGAGGGTTTTAAAGGCCTCGGAATTCGTCGGGATGGTATGAGAGGGATGAGAATGCCAAAAGTACACTGACGCTAACATGGAGGATTTTTGAAAGATATAGAGAAGGACGATAGGAATTTTTCAAGGATACGTTGGGAAGAAGGGCGAAAGTTAGGAGGGGTTGTTACACGAGAAGGACGCGAAGGTATATAAAAGTGCGGAAGTGAACAAATCCTGGATATAGCCAGGAGTTTCATTCTGCAGAATTTAATATATACCATATTATTCTCAAAAAATATTTATGATTCTTTCCAACCTGAAGCCATGCAAGCAGGTACTCTCTTTAAAGAGAAACGTTCTAAATATGTAGAGAGACGTCTCGAAGTGCCAAAACATTGAAAATCCAAATTTATCATATTAATTTATGATTTATCATATTAAATAAACATTGGACAGAAAAAAAACCGGAGTTTAATTTTCCCAGCGTTAAACAAGAAGTTTAAAAAAAAATCGTGAAAAAATAATCAACTTGGCTTAAAAAAACGTTCTTATAATTTATGTATGTAACGTCAAGTTTTTCGGAAGGGTCGATCGTTTGCTTTCGTATATGCATATATAGCTTTCGATCGCAGAAGCGAGAGCGCATGTGAGCGTATATCGTTAGAGGAGACACGGTAACGCGTGGAAGGACAACGTTAAACTGTGAAGAGAGGGAGCTGGGAGAGAGTAAACGCAGTCCTGTTTCTGTACCGAGCTGCAAATACGATTTTGCTCGGGAAAGTCTGGGCCGGGCGCGCTATACTTTGTTTGTCGAGCACACGGGCGCGCATCCTCTCATTTGCAAGCAGCATCGGAAGGCGGCGAGATAAAAGCTTTGATTTTGCGCCACCAGCGAGAAAGTACGGCCCACCTACCGAAGAGTGAGAAAATTTCGATAAATTAGTTCACCCGCATCTTGCGTTCTCCGATTTTACAAGGTAAAGAGAAAGAGAACATCCTCCGGAGTTGCTCGCTTTCCCATGCCCTCGCTCCTCTCTCCCGCCTCGCGTCTCCACCTATCAACTCAGCTCTCCCACCGGAAAGTTTGTCCAATAGATTCCTGTCGAGGTACACGCTCGAGCAATAATTAACTCCTCTTTCTCCTCCTCCTCTTTCCCGATCCCCAGGTATACGATGAGCTTTCCAAGCCCTTGAGCCCTCGCAAAAATTCCCTCTCACATTCTTTGATCTTTCCTGACCGGAGATATGAAAAAAAAATCATGAAAAAAAATATTGGAAAATCGACGACGCAATAAAAAGTCTGTGCTCACCTCGTTGGCCACAGAAAAAAAATTTATTGAAAATACTTTACTAAGTATTTCATTTCAAATAATTTTCCAAAAATTTATGTATGGAATTAAATTTACTCAAATAAATACTCAGGATTCTTTCCCCTACATTATTCGTCTACCAACGATACAATCACTAAGTATATTTATTTCAATAAATCGCATTTTTTAATGTGTATATACTTATCTTCTTGTTTTTGGGTTAAAAAGACGAAAAAGTTTGTCCGCAAATTGATTTTTATCTCGCTCGTTGGCTGCGAGAACGGCGAGAGAACAGAGGAAATAATATCCGAACGAGACGTACTTCTCGGAACAGCGAAAGAATGTAAAAAATGAAAAGCTCGTTCATCTTGGTGAAAAATTTGTTCCGTGCGGATTTTATACCATTTCTGCTCTCGCATGCTGGAAATCTCCCCTTGGCATATTATGACATTATGTGCACAAGTCCATGTATTATTGTATAACGGATTTTTGTACATGTGCACGTGCTAGGATGCAGCTCGCGCGAAATCCCGGATACAAGCCGTACATTATGCATGTCTGATACGTGGTGGCATTATGATATTTTTCATGGAGAGCCGGAAAATGACGTTAGCCGCACGTGCATTGAAAGTCTCGCAAGTCTCTGACGGCAGACGCGTTATTCTCACACTTTCCTATTTTTCTCCCTTTCTTCTGAAAATACGGCGTCGTACTACACAAGAATATCACAGCGATTTTTTTTTAACGCGTTTTACTCTTTTACACCCAAGTTACATAAAAGGTGAGAGAAAGAGAATTCTGAATCTCTGTTCTTTGACTAAAAAATTATAAAATTATAGTTATACTGAAACAGAGTATATACACGGTTGAAAAAATGCTAAACGGCCGAGCAAAAATTGTCAAACGGGATAAAAAATGAAACAAGGTGAGCTCACGCGTTAAACTCGTGAAAAATAAACTCATATGTCTTGCTATTTCATTTGACGTTCCAGCCATTACTTTCACACTGATTTTCACACCTGTGGGCTTTCCAGTTTGAATCGAGAATTATTGATTTTCCAGCATCTGGAAAATCATTTATTTTAATTTATGTCAATCTTAACGCTGATCGTTGTTTTTATTTAATCTTTCTTTCAAGGAAATATATAAAAGTCTATTTAACGAGTGAATAACCTTTCACGAATTTGCAGCAAATCGAGAAGCCAATGCAAAATCCAAAACAACAGAGCAATGCTCCGAGATCAACTACGAGAATCATTTTTGTTCAATTAATATGATTAATCTTTCATGATTTTCTCCTTTTCTTCGTGCCAGTGATATATCGATTAGAAAATTTCTCTCGCGACAAAACGAACGAAACGTTCGTGTACGAACGAACTGAAGTTTATCAAGTAAAAAATCTCGCGATTCATTTGTAAATTTTTTTTTCTATATCTTACAACGTTAAGGTGGTCCGATGATGAGCGCGTTCAAACTTTTAAGTTAAGCATGCAATGTAAAGGCAAAATTATTGATCGAAATTTTTTCCAAGATATTTGATTCAAAATTTGTATTAACGTTCTTTGGTGTAATATTAGAAG